>CM032229.1:161812500-161980000 GCA_019009955.1 Riptortus pedestris
TCTTATAATGAGTCCGTCGCAGTTGCAAGTGGGCAACAACCGGCCCGCGAGACATTTTGAAAAGCCCAATAAAACAAAAATATTACACTAATTATTCCAAATGAGGAGAGATTTGTGCGTTTGGCAGTGCTTATAAATGCGAACGTTCTTTTCAATGATGAAAGTTAATAAATCAAAACATCGTACAAGGCTGACTGACGATTCTTTTCGTCTTTGTATCAGCGGAATTAATCCAAACATCGATGGATTAGTTTCCCAAATTCTAGCTCATTGATTTCGGTGTCGCTATTTAACTTTCGTTGGTTGTAATAATTTCAAATTTTACGATTTAATTATAATGTTGCACCTATTTTTTCATTTCATTTTGTTATTTTAATAAATTGTATTATAATTACATTGTCATATAATTGCAAGTCTGATATATCTCGTAAAACATTATGAACACTACTTTTAAAAACGCCCAGAACGTATTTGCACACTAAAGTTTGGCCCGCAACATGTCAAAGGACCCGATTTGTGCCATAATCGATATTTAACCGTTTAATTCAACACAAATGTTCATATGCGTTAATGGCTTAAATAGGGCCAAGAACAGGGGGGGGGGGGTAAGTGTGGTGGATTTTGAAAATTTAAAATATCTCCGTTATTATAGGTTGGATCGAAAAACGATATAGAACCGATCTTGTTAAAGCATCGATACTCAACAAATGTTGCTATAATCATTTTTTCGTGATTCAAATATTAAGTTATTCCCCCTTTATTGTTTTCAGAAATCCCCACTTCTGCACATTGAATTTTCACTTCATCATGATCTAAAGGCTACGGCCTTGTAGTTGCGACCATTGTGTTTTATCGTAAGCTGCTCTTTTAACATTACTATACTCACCGAAATCCATGAGAAGCTTGATGTTTCCAAAATAGTATTTTCTAGGCCTTCCTCTTCCCCTATGCCCAAGAATATTACATTCAAATATATTACTAATGAAGTCGTTGTGCCTTATGATATGCCCAATAAGTTTCACTGTCCTTTTTAAGGCCTTGATAAGACGTTTGCTGTCACTTACCTCATTTAGATCTTCCATCTTGGATTTTTTTTTAGTTCAACTTGTTCAAGTGATTCTACGCCAGTTCCAATTTTCCATTGCTTCCAATATTCCATCTTGTGGAGGGTCCAACTTTTGCTCCCTTAAAGTCTTTGACTCGCTACGAAAGACTTAGGAAACATTTGTTTTTGTATCCATGCTTATATTCGTATTAGTTGCTTCTTTTACTTTGAAAGGATTGTTTAGCAAGTGCTATTCTTTTGACGAGTTCAGCTCTACTATCATTGTGTTCAGTGATGATGCTCCCTAGATAACAGAACTCCATTAACTTTAATTTTCACTTAGATAAAAAAAATATATTGTGAGAGGAAATAAATAGTAGGTTATACCAGCGCGTGGGAAATCTGATTAGTTAACACAGCCCCTGCGTGACGGACTTTCTTGAAACATTTTGGCAAATAGGAAACGATTTAAATTTCAGTATAGTTTGTGGTATCTCCGACGGCTGAGAAACGACTCTTTAAAAATTTAGACTTGCCGTTTTAAGTGATTTTCTCTAAAGGTTCTCTGTAATGACACACCTGCTTCTCAATTTAACCTATCACGGACTCCTCGACGGAAATAGGGGCGGTATTAAAGCATTTATTGGCCCGGCTGACCTGAATTCAGTCGAGCTGTATAAGACCAATCGACGGCGCAATTCATTCAATTAACGCTCAAAGGGACAGAGCGGTCATTCAATAAGGAAATGTCGCAGGGAAAGCTATTCAGGTGGTAAGCAGGAGGCAGCCGTAGGAACCGATCCGACCACCTGACTACCGATCCACTCATCACAGGAAATGTCAATAGTCTATCAAGAAGAGGATGCGAATACTAAGAACATCTCTGATGACATCATCTCGGATTTCATTTTCTATATCTTCGTTTTAACAACTTACAATATTGGAAAATCTATTTTAACAAACCAGTAATAAACGTTTTTAAATAATGATGTTCTCTTTTGGATTGCAAAATTAAATACTTCGCAATGTTCACAGTTTGTATGCACTTTATAAATTATTTCAGTTGGCAATGGCACTATAAACTTGGTGATTTTTCTTAATTACTACTCACAGTATACACTGATAGGTGGTTACTGTTCTTCAATGAGTCGACAGTCCAAGTAATTCAGCTTGAAAGTCACAGAAAGACGGCACTGCAGCTGTCCTTTGGCTTCGCGGCACTTCACTGTCTTCTACTTCGCTGCACTGCACTGTCCTTTAGGATAGGACGCATCCTGGCAAGCTGTCTAAACTATAACACGGCAGCAAAACTGTTACTATACAGTCACGGAACAACACTGTTACTTGCTTATAAAGAAACACTTAACGAGCCACCGCACTGTAACTAATTCGCACTGTAGGCACTGATGTGAATCATGCAAGACTAAGGAGAGAATAAAACTGACTGCTCATCGCTCGCCAGCAGCCTCTTTTATAATATCGTAGGCGGCTATACATCAAAGGGGAATTGGTCTAGTTCATTCGACGTCAGGCTTGGCTAGAGGATACTGGTCATATGTACCTATGAACGTTCTTCTTTCGTCTGCTTTGATCCAACTTCACACTTTCCAAATACCTGACTCTCTCTCTCTCTCTCTCTCTCTCTCTTGAAGGATTATTCATCTATTTAGTATTCGCAACACTGCCGCCTGAAGCACTTAAGTCCCTTTTCGTCCCAGCAAAGGCTCAATATCGCCGTTGCCATACTTGGCTAGTCGGCTCTAGTTGTACCACTTTCAATTTTAGACCTCGGAGTTGTGGTATGCTTCTGTATCCGGTAGACCAACGTCGTATCATATCTCTTGATCGATCGCCCGGCTTGTAAAGGTCCCTTCCGCAGTGGACGTTTGCAATTTAGGGGATAGATCCTTTCTTTTCGTTGTTGGAAGGGGAGGGGGGAGGTTGGGGGGGGTTGGGGGAATTTGAATATAGTAGAAATCCATTTGTGGCCGCTTCCAGTGAATCCCTCCGTATTTGCTGCCTGATCATATCTGGTCATTCATCAGTCTTATCACCTGTCAGTTTTAATAACGGTTGCGTAGGAGCAAAATCATGGAGCTGCATTGGCAGGTCTTTCCTGTGGCCTGGAAGTATTTCCATTGTCTTCAGCAGGACGGTCGGCAGGTTTGGCGCCCAAATTCCAAATCCGCTGGGCAAGTGCTTAAATTCTGCTCGCAAATAAGATTTTTCGGCCGAAGAGTAGCGTGCGGTGAGAATCATGACGGCGGGGTGCCGACCGGTAAGCCAGTAGTAATTTGGTATGTGCACATCCCAATCCTTTTGTTGTGTGCTAACCACTTTTCTGAGATACTCCTCCAGTGTCCGATTAAATCTTTCGACCATGCCATCAGATTGTGGATGAAGCGGTGTCGTCCTTGTCTTTTTGATGCCATACAATTCACACATTTCCTTGAATATGGCCGATTCGAAATTTCGGCCCTGGTCAGAATGAAGTTCTATGGAACCCCGTATCGGCACACCCAATTATTTACAAAGGCATCTACAACCGTTTTCGACTCCTGGTTTGGGATGGCATATACTTCGGGCCATTTACTGAAGTAGTCCATTACAACTAGGACATACCGGTTTCCAGCCTCACTGACAGGGAATGGACCAGCAACATCCATGGCTATCCGCTCGAAAGGGGCGCCTGCGTTGTACAGGCTGAAGTTTGCCACGACTTCTTCTCGTTTGGACCCTTGCTGCAATGCACTGCTCGCAATTGGCTATCCAATCGGTTACAGATTGCTGACACCCCACCCAGTAAAATCGTTGTTTTATCTTTTCCATGGTTTTTGTAATGCCCAGATGGCCGCCGCTTGGACCATTATGGAACTGCTTCAATACCTTCATTTATCTTGGGAAGTGGGCACGACAATTAGGTCGGTTTGTGGTTTTGCCATCTGCACTCTCCCAAGATCGATATAAGCAGCCCTCTACCAGTTTTAGGGCTATTCCACTGTACCCAGTATGATTTCGCAAGTGGGCTTTCAGCTAATGTCACATTTCGGGTTGGTATTCTGTTGCATTCCTTAGCCGATATAATCTTCGCCAGAATCGGGTCATCTTTCTGAGCCTTCGACCAGTCCTCGTCTGAGCCAATACGGGTAAGTCGCACATCAATCACGCTTTCCTCTTTCTCGCCTTTAGTACAATGTTTGGCATTCTATGTTGCAAGGCCGTTTTGAAAGGGCATCAGCGTTATTGTGTTTCCCCCCTTTTCGATGCTCGATGCTGAAGTCATAGTTCTGCAGACGTTCAATCCATCGTGCAAGCTGACCTTCTGGGTTCTTGAACTGCAGCAGCCAACATAGTGCGGAGTGGTCTGTTCTTAATTTAAAGTGTTGACCATTCAAGTATTTGTGGTAATGCTTGACGCACTCCAACACTGCCAGAAGCTCCCGTCGGGTAACACAATAATTTCTTTCGGGCTTGGAGAGAGGGCTACCCTGCTGTAGTAGCCAATGACTCTTTCTGCCCCATTAACTACTTGAGAAAGTACTCCTCCTATTCCATAGCCACTGGCGTCCGTATCAATTATGAACTTCTGTCCAGCGATTGGATAGGCAAGGACAGGTGCTGTGCACAAGAGTTCCTTGAGCCTCTGGAAAGCATCTTCCGCTGCCTCACTCCAGTGGTATGGTCGCGACTTTTTGGTTAGCTCGTGCAAGCTGGCAGCTACCTGAGCGAAGTTTGGCACGAATCTCCTGTAGTATGTGCAAAGCCCCAGGAAGCTACGCAGCTCGTGAAGATTTCGTGGTCGAGGCCAGTCCTTTACTGCCCGTATTTTGTCCTCGTCAGTGGAGATGCCCTCTGCTGTTACCCGATGTCCCAAGTATTTGACCTCTTTCTGAAACAGAGCACATTTCTTTATGCTTAACTTCAGCCCAGCTGCTGTTATGCGACTAAATACTTCATCCAGGTTTTTAAGATGTTCCTCAAAAGTCTTCCCCATAACGATTATGTCATCTAGATACACCAAGCATGTCTTCCAATTGAGACCCTTTAGCACACGTTCCATTAAACGCTCAAAAGTAGCTGGGGCGTTGCAGAGCCCAAATGGCATCACCTTGAACTGCCATAAACCATTGCTTGCGCTAAAGGCGGTTTTCTCTTTGTCCTTATCGGCTATCTCTACTTGCCAGTAGCCGCTTTGCAAGTCCAAGGTAGAAAACCATTTCGTTCCAGACAACGTGTCTAAGGTGTCGTCAATTCTTGGCAGCGGATAACTGTCTTTCTTGGTGACGTCATTGAGTTTTCTGTAGTCGACGCAGAATCTGGTGCTGCCGTCTTTCTTCTTTACTAGAACTATTGGCGAGCTCCACGGACTCGAAGATGGTTCAATGACTCCATTCCGCTCCATTTCGTTGACAAGTTCTTTAACTTCGTTCCGCTTCGCTAGGGGAACACTCCTGGGTGCTTGTTTTATAGGTCTCGCTTCACCGGTATTTATTTCATGTTTCACTACAGCTGTTCTACCTGGGCTTTTATTGCTTAGGGCGAAGACGGGGGCATGTGTCCTTAGCAACTCCTTTGCTTTGTTTCTTTCAGGCGATGTCAGTCCTTTCATCCATTTTTCCTCTTCTTCTGCAAGTAGTTCGCGCTCCTTGGTTGTCATTTTCAGGCTTCCAGAATTTTTGGCACAGTTAATTATTGCTTCTGCTGGCTCACATTGACCTATTTCAAAATTTTTGTTAATGATCTTCTCATTGTTGGATAGGTTAAGTACTCTCACCGGAACTCGTCCATCGTCGCAGGTTTTCACGAGGGCTTTAGCTGTTATAATGTCATCTTTAAGTTCTTTTTGGTTCTACTACCCACAACCGGTTATCCTCACAATCTTCTTCCACACGTGCCCACACTAAGGTTTCCGACTGGGGTGGTAATTTCTGGCGTCCGACGGTAAATAGCCTCCTTACTGTGGTCTTGCTCTCATATCCAACATCCAAGGGTATCTCGACGTTGCGCCAGATCATAACTTGTTGACCCATGTGCAGATTGATACCGTGGGCTATCATGAAGTCTGCACCGATGATCACTTCGTCCACTATGTCGGCGACAACAAATACATGATCGGCGCTAGTGTTGGCGATAGTCAGTCGAACCTTGGCTCTTCCATAGACGGTGGCTGATTCCCCAGTAGCAGTGCGCAGTCGAACGTCGCTTAATGGTTCCACTGATCCTTTTACCAAATCGGGCCTAATTATGGACTGCGACGCCCCTGTGTCTATGGTGAGGATCTGCTTCCTGCCGTTAATGAGTCCACGAGCTGTAAGGTTGCTATTCTGTTGTTGTATTATGGAAATGGAGATTGTGGGGCCAGCGGTTGTAGGAGCTAGCTCTTGCCCCTCAGTGCTAGCTCGTTTTAGTTTAACGGTGTCTCTTGAGATTTGGGGTTATTCGTCCGTTTGTTCTCCCTTGGTGGCGAAACAGATCTTGACCTTTTCTTTGGAGCTTTACAGTTACGTTGAAAATGGCCGGCCTTGCCACAGTTGAAGCACTTTGAGCGTGATCTGTTCCTTTGCTCCTCCATTATTCGCTTGACTAATTCTTCTATGTCACTCCTTGACATTTGGGCGTCATTTTGAATATCAGCCTCAAGACGTCGCACCTTGAAGACTTGTGGTTTTGAAATTACTTTAGCGGTCTCCTGGGCTAGCGCATAAGAGATGGTTTCAGCAAAGGATGATTTTTGCATAGCACATACCGCGAATTTAACGTCTGGATCTCGTATACCATTCACAAATGCTTCAATCTTGAACTGATCCAAGAATGGATGATTTTCACCTGGATAAGTCAGCTGCACTAGACGTTCGATTTCCATGGCAAAATCTTGTAGCGTCTCGTTCGGTTTCTGCACTCTGCCCCTTAGTTCCATTCTGTAAAGTTCTCGCTTATGCTCACCGCCAAACTTGCGCTGTAATGCCAACATAATGTCCTCATAATTATTCCTACAAGCTGATGGTAAACTCTCCAGGATTTCTGCAGCGGTTCCCTTCAGTGCCAAAATCAATTCTACCGCTTTCTCTTCATTATTCCATCCATTTCTACTGGCCACCGTCTCAAATTGGAATTTAAAAACATTAAATGGCACACTACCGTCAAAAGTCGGGGTCTTTATCTTGCTGGAATGGTCTGAAATGAGCCTCACCGGACCCTCTCGAACTTGTAGATTATCCATTTGGAATTGCAGCTCACGTATTTCATCGTCTATCTTTCTTCCTAGGTTGGACACATCCTCTTCAACCTTCTTCTGTGCCGCAGAAATGCCGCAGAGTTTTTCATCAAACTCGCTGACTCTCTGCTCTATGGCTTCCACTCGTTTGCCCAATACCTCTGACATTTCATGGAGTTTTTGGTTAGTTGATCTAGAAGCTTCCTGAAATTTCTCTTCTAGCCTCTCGCAATTAGTTCTAGAAACTTCTTCTAGTCTTTCATAATTAGCTCTAGAAGCTTCTTCTAATTTTTCGTAATTAGCTCTAGAAGCTTCCTGGAATTCTTGTCTGACTTCCGCTAATATTTTCTCACTGTTGCTCTTAGAAGCTTCCTGGAATTCTTGTCTGACTTCCGCTAATAATTTCTCACTGTTGCTTTTAGAAGCTTCCTGGAATTTTTCTTCTAGTCTCTCGCAATTAACTCTAGAAGATTCCTGAAATTCCTGTCTGACTTCCGCCAAGATTTTCTGGCTGTTACTTTCTGAAGCGGGTTTCTGGTTATTTTCCATGATAGCGGCTAAAATTGAATTTAAGTCCAAATTGCTACTTGAGATAGGATTACTTACAGCAATGTCTTCTTTATCGTCAAACTCGTGTGTACTTATATCGATTCCTCGTCTTTGGAATTCATCTGTCAACCGCCTTTGTAATTCAGCCTTATTTCCTGTTGTTGGCATATCCAGTTTAGCCAGCTCCTTCTTCAGCTGTTCCACTTTTAGTTCTTCAAACTTCATTTTTGTTGATTTTAATTTTGCAATCCCACTTCTGACACCAGTTGTTACGTTTTGTATTACCAAAACCAGTAATAAACGTTTTTAATAAGAGTTCTTTTGGATTGCAAAATTAAATACTCGCAAGTTTCACAGTTTTTATCACTGCAAAATTTATTTCACAATGCACAATAAACTTGGTGATTATTCTTAATTACTACTCACAGTATACACTGATAGCGTTACTGTTCTTCAATGAGTCACAGTCCAATAATTCACTGAAATTCACAGAAAGACGGCACTGCACTGTCCTTTACTTCGCGGCACTGCACTGTCCTTTACTTCGCGGCACTGCACTGTCCTTTACTTCGCGGCACTGCACTGTCTTAAACACGGCACTAAACTGTTACATACAGTCACGGCACAACACTGTTCTTCTTTTAAAAACACTTTACCGCACTGCACTTAGTCGCACTGAAGCACTGATGTGAACATCAAGACAGGTGACAATAAAACTGACTGACTCCCGGCAGGCCCTCTTTATATAGCTTGTCGGCATACATCAAAGGGGAATTGTCTAGTTCATTCGAGGGTGGGCTAGAAGGTACTGGTCAGACCTAGAACATTCTTTTCGGTCTCTTTGATCTACGTCACACTTTCCAAATACGCGACTCTCTCTCTCTCTCTCTCTCTCTCTCTCTCTGAAGGATTATTCATCTATTTAGTTTTCGCAACAATATATATATATAGATATATATATATATATATATATATATATATATATATATATACGAGTATATATACTTCCCGGTTGGCCTTACAGACCTTGGAGATGTTTAGCCGCCATTAGAAGCCTCCACCTTTGCCTATCATGAGAGATGGATGTCCATACCACAACACCGAACTCTGTAGCGTCCTTCCTCACTCCGTCAACACTTCTCTCATCTTCCCTCTCCCTCTTTACAGGGTGCCCACCTTCGTCACAGGTTCTTATGTTCCTTCTTGCCACATGTCGTTGTAAATTCTTTCATAACATGTTAACTTGACTGCCTCGCTTCAGATATAATCTCCTCTATAGTCTTCATTCTCCAAAGTCCTAAGTCACCATCCCACTTTGGGCCTACTATGGCTCTAAGAGCTGTGCCCTCAAATCTTTCAACCTTTGTTCCAAAGGTAACCGTAGACGCCCATGTATAACACCAATAAATAAGTAAAGGTTTGATAATGGATTTATAGACCCAAGGCTCTTGAGATTTTCCTTGATCTTAAGAGTTGAGAATTGGAGAAGAAAGCGCAGTTGCCACTAGTTATTCTTTGGTCGATTTAGTAAACAAGTCGTTGATAGAGGTTACAGTAGCTCCGAGGTACTGTACTCCTACTTAGTGGAAGGATTGGTCATCTACACTGAAACTGCTTTTGAGATGCAGATTACAGCTCACTACCATGTACTTCGTCTTATCTTGGTCTCTTTTACCGCAAATATGAGAAAATTTATATACAACTAACAATATATAAGCCCATTTTTATAAATTGGATAGGGTGTTTCCGAAGTGCTGAATTGTCTACATCCAATTACTTACATTAATTTATTTATTAGACTAAATTTTCGCTTAGATGAAATTTCAAGGCGTTCTATATGTAAAGCCATAATTATAATAAATTTTACAACAGTTTAATGAAGTTATTAAGCTATTTAGCTAGCTTACTAGGGGCTCAGGTTAGCCATATGAATGGGCCTTAATCTCACCTGGTTAACCTAGAGTGGCGAGTTTGATTACCGCTAGGGCAATAGGAATTTATTAAGCGACGAACTCATTAAATAGAATCCTTAGTGCCAACCTGGTTAGAAATGGGTGATTATAACCTAAAAATACCCAGTATCAATTAGCCTTAGTAGCATAAAGTTGATGTTAATAAATAATAAAAAATAAACATTAACAAAATTAATTAAGTTAATAAATAATATTTAATTGTATGAGTTTAGTAACTATAATTGAATAAAAACAATTTCTATTGCCCGATTGGATTAAGGAATGTAACTCATTGATAAGTTATTCAAAGATTATTAATGTATAAAAATAGTTCCCACAAAACATTACAATTGTTTCGCGGAGTATAACTACTATTTGTTAATAACTGGAGTACTAACTCCAAGCTAAAAGTCCGCCTAGAATGAAAAGCATTAAGAAAACTTGACGATATAGTAGAATTGGAATTCGAGCCACGTCCGATCCGATCCAAGAAAGGGCATCATTAGTAAACTTTGGGTACGTGGGTTATGAAGAATTTGAAAGGGCCAGGGTAAGTAAAAAAAAAAAAAAAGTAGAGAAAAAAGTTTTTAGAAGCAATCTGGAGCCGGCATTCCACAGAATGTTTGATGATCCTTCCGAACCGGCCAGCTATAAAAACTGACAACCTTCTACCAACTTTGCCAAATGTTAATAAACTACAAATCTGCTTACAAATAACACAATTACTAGTTGAAAATTTGGTTTTATTAAATCAGCTACTCCCCCACCCATTTTTCATTATGATTGAAATAAGAAGTCCGTTAGATCCATGTCCTATGGTCCTTATGTATGTATTATAAACATCTCGGGACATTTTATCTCTGTAAGGTAAGAAAAATTCCAATCTCCAGGATGTAATTTTAGCTGATTTCCCTTAAGGGTAATCAGCTATTAAGGCAGTACTCATGACTCGATATTCGAAATTTTTCTTCAAATGTCCATCGGTCCTAACGAGGAAATGGCGAAAATGAGATGCGTTCAAAATTATATATATACTAGCCAAGGTACCCAGCTTCGCTCGGGACATCATTTGAGGCGGAAAGATTCTATTCTGTTTTTGGCAATGCTTCTACGTGTACAACTGCTCTTCCCGTCTGGACCATTTTTTCCCAATAAGGGTCCGTTGGGTGGCCTATAGAAAAATAAATTACAATTTGAAGAATAAATGAAAATAAGTCTCTAATCATTCCCTCTCCACTGTTTGACACTCCATGAATAATTCAAATCATAATCATGGACAGCATTTATTATAATTAAATATCATCTATAATGTACGTATTTTTTGTATACAATCTAGGTAATATACCCGGCGATGCCCGGGAAATCATCGTTCACTGACTAATGATGGTATTTTTATATTTTGAAAAACCAATGGGGATCGGAATATCGCAATTTTTCATTTCAGGCCTCCCTTATAACCCCCACTCCCGTTTGGACCTAAAAATTTTAATATATCTTATAATCGTGGAAGAATTAATGCTAATTCACATTCCGAGTTTTGTTAAGTTCTGTTCAATCGTTAGTGCCAAATAAAATTGTTGACTCCCGCTATAATTTTTAGCTTATAACGCCTTTATACTTCAGTATACGACGATAGTGTATATAGCAAAAGTTTCTTTAAATAATAAAATAAACAATTTTTGTTATGTGCATATTTGCCGAAACCCCAATAGGAAACGAAATATCTCTATTTTTAATTTCAGGCCTCCCTTATAACCCCCACTCCTGCCCGTCCCTAGAAATGTTGGTACGGCTTATTATGATGAAGGTGTTAGTGCTAATACACATGCCGAGTTTTATTTAGTTCGGTTGAGTCCCTAGTGCCAAATAAAATTATTGAATTCCGCTATAGTGTTTAGCGTATAACTCATTTATACTTAGGTATACAACAAAAGTGTATATAACAAAAGTTACTCTAAATATCAAAATAAACAACTTTTTTATGTGCTTATTTGCCAAAAAAAGCAATAGGAAACGAAATATCGCTATTTTTAATTTCAGGTCTGCCTTATTTTAGCCTAAAGTCTAAGTTAGGTTAGTAGTAATATGCATACCAAGTTTCATAAAATTAGGTTCAGCCGTTTATGCGTGGAAAGGCAACAAACAAACAAAGGAACAAATAAACAAACAAACAGACACGAAAGAAACAAAATGCAGTTATGGTGTCTATGACATGTGAAACGAGAAGTTATCTTTAAATTTCGCGAAAAAAAATCAATGTACAGACAGAGGTTACAATTTTATATATATATATACACACATATATTTGTCTGTCATCGTTCTAGCAGTCGCAATTATTGTTTAATCTTTACCAAACTCGATATTTAGTCGTTTTATGTAAAAAAAAATCAAGTTCGTTAACGGCTGAAATCAGAATAGTTGAAGGGGAGGAATTTCAAAATTCGAAATATCTTCGTTAATATACGTTGGATCGAAAAATTGAATAGAGACAATCTTATTGCCAATTAAATTTACTATAAGTATCGTTCTATACTACATATTTTCCGTATAATGAGTATTTAACGAGATATTTGGATTTTTTAGTTTTAAGCTTTCGGTAAACCACCACACCTACTGGTGTCTTATTAATAATTCGTTGTTATATCATGAACCACTTCATTACAAGCTTAAATACCAAATATAGTCTTCAACAAAGCTTTATTATACGAGATACAAACACGTTCGGTTGACCCCCCCCCCTCTCCTATTGTTCATGAATTACTAAAATCTGAGTGATAGAAATATATATTATTCTGATTCATTTCAAAGTACTCCACTAGCTATAGTAAATAGTTTTCAATAAAATTGAGATGTTTTATTCAGAAATATTTCATTAATTGTTCATCTTTCCGTTCTACAATAACTTATCTATTCAGCACTGCGAAGTTCGCTGCCCTGTTTGTTTACAATTCAGACGCTTTCCGTTGTGGACTTGTAAATTGACTGAATGATTTCTTATTACCGTTTGTATTTATTCTCTTGTCATTCACGGTGATGTTTCTAGTATATAGATTTATCAGTTGTAAACCTTTCCGTAGGTAATCTGCTTAGTTTACGCAGCCCCTGCGTGACGGACTTTGAAATATAGAGAAATAAATATGCAGCCTCTAGAGCGTTGACAGTTTCATACTTATGTAAAGGTTGTCCCAACTTCCCTCTGCCACTCCCCTTAAAATCTCCAATTATTTTAATACTAGGCTGAGACGTGGTGTGCTATAATTGCGACCCCTGAAAAATCCTTTCAGTCCATATTCAACCTCGTAACGTTTTCCAGCGACTATAACTTGGGAATTTCCAATAAAATGCTCTACTTTATATGGCGGATTTTTGTAGAAAATCGAATTCTAAAATGAGTTTGTATAGGTGAATTTTTTGATTTGGCGCATCGTTTTAGCCGTAAAATGCACAATTCATTATTTCAGAAACGGTACATTTCATTGAAAAATGCTGTGAAATAAAAGTTGTAGTCAACAAAATTGTCGTTGAAACAAGTCTTCTAGGAAATGAATGGATTCTGAAATAATAATAAAAAAAAAGAAATAGTATTTAACCCTTCAGAACTCGCGCGTGAGAAGTTTTCTCACACCACCTATTTCCATAAAAAAATTTGGTACATTTATTATAAACATCAAATACTAATATAAAATAATAAATTATTCAAAATGTATCGTACAGGTATTCTGTTTTGAAGAAACATAATGTCAAACAACTTAAAAAGCTACCTTACTAATTAAAATTTTGTTATCCATAAGAATAAAATACAACAAAGGAATGTTCATTACAAACTGTTTTTCTACATGTTCGGCAACTGTTTTTTAACTTTTTGTTGTTTCTCCTCGGACAATAGACACAAAACTACGACGGAGTACTAGAACCAGAAACAGTGGGATTTTCCTCTTCTAGACCAGCAATCCTCATTATTTTGTTTCTTTCTAATAGGGGCATGGTGGTCAGTTGTGGACGGTTGATCAGGCGAGGTTTGATAAGTTCCTGAGCCCAAAAAAAGAAAAAAAACTACCACCAGAAACTCGCTTGATGAGAACAACTCTCGTATTAAAAAAGAAAAAAAAAACTTCCACCAGAACTCGCTTGATGAGAACAACTCTCGTATTAAAAAAGAAAGAAAAAACTTCCACCAGAACTCGCTTGATGAGAACAACTCTCGTATTAAAAAAGAAAAAAAAAACTTCCACCAGAACTCGCTTGATGAGAACAACTCTCGTATTAAAAAAGAAAGAAAAAACTTCCACCAGAACTCGCTTGATGAGAACAACTCTCGCATTAAAAAAGAAAAAAAAACTACCACCAGAACTCGCTTGATGAGAATAACTCTCGCATTAAAAAAGAAGAAAAAACTACCACCAGCAACTCGCTTGATTGAGAATAACTCTCGCATTAAAAAGAAAAAAACTACCACCAGAACTCGCTCTCTGATGAGAATAACTCTCGCATTAAAAAATAAAAAAAACTTCCACCAGAACTCGATTTATAAGAAGAACTCTCGTATTAAAAAATAAAAATAAACTTCCACCAGAACTCGCTTGATGAGAACAACTCCCGTATTAAAAAAGAAAAAAAAACTTCCACCAGAACTCGCTTGATGAGAACAACTCTCGTATTAAAAAAGAAAGAAAAAAACTACCACCAGACTCGCTTGATGAGAACAACTCTCGTATTAAAAAAGAATGAAAAAACCTCCACCAGAACTCGCTTGATGAGAACAACTCTCGCATTAAAAAAGAAAAAAACGTACCACCAGAACTCGCTTGATGAGAATACTCTCGCATTAAAAAAGAAAAACTACCACTCCAGAACTCGCTTGATGTGATGAGATAAGCTCTCTCGCATTAAAAAAGAAAAAAAAACTACCACCAGAACTCGCTTGAGAGAATAACTCTCCGCATTAAAAAAGAAAAAAACTACTACACCTAGAACTCGCCTTGATGAGAATAACTCTCGTATTAAAAAAGAAAGAAAAAACTTCCACCAGAACTCGCTTGATGAGAACAACTCTCGTATTAAAAAAGAAAGAAAAAACTTCCACCAGAACTCGCTTGATGAGAACAACTCCCGTATTAAAAAAGAAAAAAAAACTTCCACCAGAACTCGCTTGATGAGAACAACTCTCGTATTAAAAAAGAAAGAAAAAACTTCCACCAGAACTCGCTTGATGAGAACAACTCTCGTATTAAAAAAGAAAGAAAAAACTTCCACCAGAACTCGCTTGATGAGAAAAACACTCACAATAAACAACGCTGCGCCAGAACTCGCATTGTAAGGAAAACACTCACACTTAACTTACTCCGGCTGACTAACTTTGACCAGGCGACAGACAGTTGATACTAATGATTGGGAGGCAAAGAAGGCGATAAGAGAAGGCTACAAGGTGTAGCTAGAGAGAGCCGCACTATCACCAAATACGTATAATTGAGGAGGTAACATTCAAACCTTGCTTTGTCCATTTGTTTCATGCAAAGTGTGCTTGGTCCAATTTATTATACTTATTACGCTAAACTATTTTAACAATGTATCTCATTGATAAAACATTTATTTTATCCATATAGTAGTATTTTTTCATTACAAAAAACAAATATATATATATGTTTTATATTCAATTTTCATGGTTTCCTAAAAAGTACATTCTTCCGGACAAAGCACGGTTTGAATGTACCTTCCTCAATTATAGATATAACTTTTTTCTTCGTGGTGTGAGTATTTTGCTCACGGCCCGAGTCCTGGAGGGTTAAAACGAAATAATTCAAAAGTATTTTTGAATGAACCCAAAAATGTTTACTTCTAATAACGTTCTTAGAATTAATTTATTTTAAACTAATTACGTAGTAGTTATTTGTAAAAGGAATATCCACATTTTTCCACCTGCATTATTTCATGTAAAAAAAAGAATCCGTCACGCAGGGGCTGCGTAAACTAAGCAGATTTCCTATGTGAAGTTTAGCAATAGAGAAATCTGCATACTGGTAGCACAACACCACCATAAGTAAATACAAACGGTAATGAGAAATCTTTCAGTTCATTTTAATAAACTCCCAACTGAAACGGCTTCTGAATTGTAAGAATAATTTATATTTTAATAACTGAAATTTTAGTAGTCCAAGAACTAAAGAAGGGGCGGGGCGGGAACGTATTTGCATAAATCTCACAAAGTAAAGAAGGTTTGGTAAAGTTAGAAACGACAGGTTAGGTTAGAAGCTTCCGCCAGAGCCGAGACTTACGAA
Organism: Riptortus pedestris; assembly: GCA_019009955.1. Taxonomy (NCBI): domain Eukaryota; kingdom Metazoa; phylum Arthropoda; class Insecta; order Hemiptera; family Alydidae; genus Riptortus; species Riptortus pedestris. The sequence goes on from CM032229.1 coordinate 161,828,536, forward strand.
AACGGCCGAACAACACCCGACCCAAGACTTTATAAAGATGCAAATATCTCGGTTAATATTCAAGATAGAGAATAAGTGTATATAACAATATTTATAGTAAATGTAATTTGCAATAAGATTGGTTCTATACAAGTTTTCGATCCGATGCATAATAACGGAGATATTTCGAATTTTCGAAAATCCCCCCTCTAGTACGATTTCAGCCATTAACAAATTTGATCTGTCTTTTTACATAAAACGGTTAAATATCGAGTTTCGTAACGATCAAACAAAAATTGCGACCACTAGAGCCAGACAAATATATATATGTATATATATATATATATATATCGATGGACAATTGAAGAAATTTTTCGAAACTCGCGTCATGAGTACGACCTCAATAGTTGATTTCCCTTAAGGGAAATCTGCTAACAGTAGCCAGTTTTTTCTTTGTACCACAATACTTACAGCTAGCAATTACAAATGTTCTAAAATGCGTCCTTCCTCATTTATGCACGGTATCTGAAATCATTTTTAGTACTGTGTATTTCTGCTATTGAAATTGAATTGATAGTCAATCTGATTTTATTTTTCATGTCTTCAATATTCTGCTACCTGTTCTGGTAGAGATGTGTTTGACCCTCCTCCATAGAAAATAATCCATTACTGTCAGAAGGGGTGACCTGGGTGGCCACTCAATGTGCAAGCTGCGACAGATACTGAGACGGTGAAAGATTTCTCTTATTGTTGATCGAGTAGTGTTCGAGAAGCGGGAAGGAGATCCGTCAAACTGCAGCCACAATTCATTTCATTGCATCAGGGGTATGTCTCCTATCATTATGTATTTATTCTAAGAATTTAGACATTTTTTATTTAATGTTATATAAAAAAAAAAAAGTAGGCCAATGATTCCATGGAAGATATCGTACAGTTTTTTTTACATGAAACTGTGCAGGTAGAAAAATTTATTCCTTTTACAAATAATTACTACGAAATTAATTTAAAATAAATTAATTATAAGAACGTTTTTTGTTATATTTTTTTTGAAGTAAACATTTTTTTGGATTCAGTCAAGAATACTTTAGAGTTATTTCCTCTAAATACATTTTTTTTTTAAATTTCAGAATTCATTCCTTTCCCCGAAGACTTGTTTTAAATATAGTTTTGTTGACTACAACTTTTATGTCGCGGCATTTTTCAATAAAATGCACCGTTTCAGAAATAAAGAATTGTGCATTTTACGGCTAAAGGATGCCTCATATCGAAATATTCACTTATCCAAACTCGTATTTGAATTTAATATTCTACAAGAATCCACCAGCAAAAAGTAGAGCATTTCATTGGATATTCCAAAGTTATGATCGCTGGAGAAGTACTGGAGAAGGTTACGAGGTTGAATATGGACATTATTGTTCCTCTGGTCTGCATTTCAGGTTTTTTTTACAAACTGTGATATGCAAATATAGTTTACCTATCTGAAATTTGTGGGTTTTTAATTTATAGTTTATATATTTTAAGTATTTATCTTTGACACACGCTTATCGTTTTTAATTTTATATTTAGTTGACTATTTCTTAAATCATCTATAGTTTTTATTCTGGATATGGGGATCAGGTTGGCCATTTGAGTTGAAGTGCTGACCTTTAACTCACTTGGTAAACCTAGAGTTGCGAGTTCGATTCTCATCTGGGCAAAGGAAATTATTTAGTGACGGATTCATTAAAAAACATCCTAAATCCCACCCTGGCTAGAAAAGGGTGGTAACCTGTAGGTAACCCGTCCCAATTAGCCTAAGTTGCAAAAAGTGGACGTTAATAAATAATAATAATAATATCCTGGATATGTTATGGTTTTAATCTTTTTATATTTTTTATTGTTTTGTGACTGTTTTTTTTACACTGTTGGCCATGCTATATTTGTTAGATAGACGTAAGGTTTCTGTTTGTCTCAAGGCACTTACTATGGAGAGCTGACTCTGAAATTGCGTTTTGCATACAATTAAAAACAATAGTCGAGGACAAGGCCTTTTTATTGATCCTTATCAATTGGTTCCTCTACCGTCGAGCATATTCCAGAGATACCGACATTTTATATTGAGTGCGGTGGAAAGAATCGGGAGGTATCATTATGTCACTTGCACTAGGCTTTCTGAAGATATATTAATTACTTGAATTACTTCACCCCTTCTTTCTTATTTGGACAGATAGCTCAAATAAACTTATTTTTCAATTTCTTCAGTAAAGGCAACTGATCTATGGCAGAAATTGACATAATTTAAGAGCTCATAATCACTTCATCCCCCTCGCCTCCATAACATATGAATATGTTATCTACGTAACGGACATAAAAATTAATTTTGTTGTTAGAATATAAAATAGCTTTTCCTTACACATATGGTGAAAGATTTGTGAGCTTGAGTGCTATTAGGTTTACACACAATATCTAGGCCTTGTATATATCGGAGTTTATGTTGTAGAGCTTAATAATTTCCCATTCAAGTTAATGTGTCGTGGAGATATGGCTCTGGTGTATGTGTGTGAGCTGTAGAAGGCTTCGGCTGGGGGATTCACGACCTAAGTCTGTATAATTATCAGATTTTCCTCGGCTAGGTGCATAGACTGCAGTGGCCTATATTGCAGTACCGGATGCACTGAAATATACCTCTCATTACACACAATCGTCCTCTTTATCCAATTCACCTGCTGTTCAATTAATTGAACGCATTTATAAGCTTCATGTTTTCTTCCTAAGCCCATAACTCCGGTAAATTCGATCTGTCTCGCTTTCTTTGGTAGTCACGTTACTGTTTGTTTTTATTGTCTATCAGAACGTTGCAGTTCCCTCTGGCAGTCTTATTGACAAACCAAATTTTACCTTCATTAATGATGTAAATATAATTATTAATAAATGTATGTAGCTACTATCATAAAACCGTTATCATGTTAGTAATGATTTAAATAGGATGAAAGGAATATAAGATCTGAGCCCTGAGGTCGATTGGGGTTTTGAAAAGCAGTAAAAATTCAAAATATATCCATTATAATGAGATAAAATTTTTGAAGTCCGTTTCGCCGGTTTCTCACGTGTAAGAATGGTGTTCTGTTCTATCTTAAATTCGATTTTCTATTTCTACAATGAGAAGAATCAATAGAGTATATAATTCATTATATAACCCTTTTTATAGAAGTATCTGTCATTATACCAGTCCCCAACTTGAATATAATCCGAAATTTAAAGTGAATATGAAGAAAATAAGATTAGCTAGCCAACTGAGAATGATTAGGATCAATAAAAAGAAGAAATTTAAGAAGAACATGAGATGATTAGTGATATTATTTCTGAATAGTACTTGCCTTAATCACTTGGCGTTTCCACTGTCGGATTCTTTTAATACAATAGAGAAATTTCATGAGAGTCAAACAGTTATGGAAACGGCCGAACTAGCTTTTGACGGAAACTCACGACTAGATCCGAAGTTAGCCGATCTAATTTCGTCCGTTACAATTAACAAAAATGCAAATATCTCGGTTAATATTCAAGATAGAGAATAAATGTACAGAACAATATTTATAGTAAATTTAATTTGCAATAAGATTGGTTCTGTACAAGTTTTCGTTCCGACGTATGGTAACGAAGATATTTCGAATTTTCAAAAATCCCCTCTAAACCCCCCCACTGGTCCGATTTCAGCCATAAACGAACTTGATCTTTCTTTTTACATAAAACGATTAAATATCGAGTTTGCTAACGATCAAACAAAAATTACGACCGCAGCAGCAACAGTGCTTGAAGGATGGTAATAAAATACGAAAAAGTCCTTCACGAAGGGGCTGCGTTAAATAAGCAGATTTCCCACGTGCGTTGCGTATTTTCATTTATCTCAATGTAAAAGTCGAATGATAACAATATTTTCAGCGATCATTTTCGTCATCTCTTAGGTATGACCGATGGACATTTGAGGAAATTTTTCAAAAAAGGGTTTCGCGTCATGATTACAACCTGAATATCTGATTAAAGGAATTCTGCTAAAATAACAATAAAAGAGAAATAAAGAGGTTTTATAAACTCATGTATTTATGATGATGGAATTAAAAATCTTTAAGAACCAAATGAAACATTTTTTCATCATAAAACAATATTTAAATTTTTAAAACAGTATTTAAACATTTCGAACATCCGCACTTAAAAAAAAACACTTTTGGTATTCTAATTAAGTGGATTAAGAAGATGAGTAATAATACATTACTTATCCTAATGGTATAAGACTTGACACCAAGTGATGCTTCAGGGCTGCGCCGAAATATTTCAGCCTGAGGGTACAGACTTAGCAGTGTGTTCAAATAAATTTTTGGATTTTTGTGGTGAAGGTTTTTCTATATGCATTAAAATTGCCATAAATCATATTCCAAAATAACCCTTTTCAACACTTTCCCAACCCTTATTCAACCCTTTCCACCCATTCTTCCCTTTTCCCCTCCCTCCAACCCCTTTCCTTTCAATTCCAAACCCTTTCCCATCATTAAATGTTCATCTCCGAAATGCATATTTTCTATGAAACTCCGATCCTCTAACTATAATTATCTTCTTTACTCTTAATTTTAATTTTCACCCCCATGGCAGAACACATTTATATTTCCTATGGAGTAGAGATAAGCTATTGCGGTTTGTTTTATAGCGCTCTTCTGAAGGATGGGGTTCTAGTTATCACCTTATCACCAGGATAAGAACAAAAATAGCTTTTGGTTTCTGTTGTTATAGTGTACATTTCATTTCCAAACATTAGCAAGGATCTATCATTCTTTCAATAAATTTGCCTATGCGAGGAGAGAGTTGAACCGATAAGTTCCTTAGCTTTAGTGTCAACTTACGTGTTATTTTACTACGTTACCATTCCTTCCAGAAATTCAAATGAACCTCAGATATCGTATGAGTTTTAAACAAGAATTACACTTTCAACCTATTTTGGTATGATGTTCACATATACTCTGTCTTTTTTCTTTGTGTATCCCGGTATTGAGGACGAAAGCCTTGTTCTGATCTTGTAGTGTCTTCATAGCTCAGATCAATACCATGGTATTTCTACCAGTGATGGTATCATCAACAAAACCCATATCTATTCTCTACCAATCAATGTGATCTTTTTAGAAAGTATTATTCAGTGTTTTTATTCGTGTTTACAACTTATTCCGCGACTTCCTTTCGCTCAATACAGCTATACACTGAGCACACACTGTGTCACTTCTACTCCCACCAATACAAAACAACTTTGGCTCATGTGGTGCTCATTAAACAACTTCTAATTGGCTCAAAGTTATAACTTGTTCCATTAATGTCTTCCTTCCTGGAAAATTTGTTGTCTTTCAAGAATCTAAGTATAACCAGGAATCAATAATTGTGTTAAAATTACTGAGAGGATGCCCCCATTCATTTGGACTTCTAGATTAGACTAGTTTGTATTTTCTATTAACTTTGTAATGAATTCAGTTGCAGTGCTCATTTTCAACTATTCAATTAAAAGTATGTTAATGATGTTAAATTTTCTCTTGGATGAGGTATATGAATTTCATAACTATTTTACAATCGTATATTCTCAGTTGCATAGGGAACTTTTGACCACCGTTTTAACAAACCCTAACATTTGAAGTTTAAAATGAACTGTTTAGCAACCTTATTAGGCATGGTTACATCTCTGTCTATAGAACTGTTTTATTTTATTTTAAATGAGGTCCAATTGATACTAGTTTCATGTTGAGCTCTTTGTAATTACAAATTTCAAAAGTATATCAATTAGCACGAATGAAATTTTCATCGAATTTTATTTTAACGTTTAAAAATGAATTCTTCTTTATTAAAATATATATTGAATAATGTTTTGCAAAGTACTATTTTCAGCTCAATTCTGGATTATGCATAAAATATATCTTTCTCGAAGTACTAAGGCTTTGGTATCTGTTTCCTTATTTATTAGTTTGATTGTTTGTTACATATTCACCTATAAACGGCTGAACCGAATTTTATGAAACTTGGTACGTATATTAAACCAACTCAGACTATAGGCTAGAAATTCCATGATTATAAGCTATATAACCATTTAGTATTCCAGTAATAACGAGTTGTGTTTGGGGCTGCTCATGGGGAATCGAACCCGTGAATATTACATAGTATATAACACAAAAATGATATCCACTATTAATATATTTATAACCAATAATCTTTTGATCATGGGATTGGGATTTAATAGTAACCACTAAACGTTTCGTCTGACATACTCAGCAGTAGTTCATCGACTGTCCAGAAAGCTGTGACATTTAATAAATGTAAAAACTCGGACAGCCTTGCATTGAATAACATTCTCATTCATTATTCTGTCTGCATATTTCCCTACCAAATCTACCTCAGTAATGGTTCTTAATAACTATGAATGAATGCAATCCATACTTAAGATTAATATTGTCCAGAATATTTTCAACAGTGCTGGCGGGTTCATCAGGAGATATTTTTCTTTTTAATCTTAAAGGCTAAAACATCCTATAAGCTCGCTTAGTTGCAAAATATTCAGGTATATGACCTAAACAAGGAGATTGGGAAATGTAAAAATATTGTGCACATAAAAGCGTTGCCAAAAAAAAATACCGTCATCATTCTGTCTCTAATGATTTCTCGAGCGAAGACGGGTATCTACTAGTATACATATATATACATATGTATAATATATATATATATATATATATATATATAATATATATATATATATATATATATATATATATGTGTGTATATATAATATATATATATATATATATATATTAAATGGACCTTATTTTTGCCATCTCCTAGATAAGATTGATGGACATTTGAAGATTGTTTATGTGTAAAGACGAAATAGCTAATTGATTTCCCCTAAGGAAATTGCGAAAACAGGAATTTAGTATTTTCCTCTCTGTATCGTCTATTAAGTGCATGCCAATGCTTTGAAATGTATTAAATTATTTCTCTATTGCTATAGTGTCATTTTATTTCCAAACATTAGCACGGATCTTATCATTCCGTTGAGTATCAATAAATTTATTTATGCGAGGAGACAGTTGAATCGGAAAGCTCCTTAGCTGTAGTGTCAACGTCCGTGTTATTATACTACGTTACCATTCGTTCCCCGCTACTAAAGCCCGAATTTATAGTTTTACTACTTGTATCATGGACTCGTCTCTTAAGAGCAAGCCAATGCTTTGTCTTGTATTAAATTAGTTTTCGGGTCATGAGAACATACTCAAATAGCTTCTCCTAAGGGAAATCTGGAATATCTATAACTTTCCGATTGACTGAATAGTGTATAGTAACAAAAACTTTAGGAGCGATTCGGTCGAGGAGCTAAAAGTCATAGCCTTTCGAAAAATGTTTTCAACCTGTTGATGCCCTAACTCGAAGTATTAGCTATCCGGCTGATTCTGCAGGCATGGAGTAGGGAAGAACCGCGCTCAGGGAGGGCTTGTTGTCCGGGTCGCGCCTTTCCGAATCACTTGGAATCATAAATAGGCGATTATCAGCACAGAGAGTGGGAGAGAGAGAGAAAGATAACGTGAGAGTGAGAGTGAAAGTGAAAGTGAGAGTGTGTGAGAGAGAGAGAGAGAGAGAGAGAGAGAGAGAGAGAGAGAGAGAGAGAGAGAGAGAGAGAGAGAGAGAGAGAGAGAGAGAGAGAGAGAGAGAGGGGAAGAGAGAGAGGGGGAGAGAGAGAGAAAGAGGGAGAGGGGGAGAGGGAGAGGGGAAGAGGGAGAGGGAGAGGGAGAGAGAGAGGGGAGAGGGAGAGGGAGAGGGAGAGGAGAGAGAGAGGGAGAGGGAGAGGGAGAGGGAGAGGGAGAGAGAGGGAGAGAGAGGAGGGAGAGGGAGAGGAGAGGAGAGGAGAGAGGAGAGAGAGAGAGAAGGAGAGAGGGAGAGAGAGAGAGGGGAGAGGGAGAGGGAGAGGGAGAGAGGGAGAGAGAGAGGGAGAGGGAGAGGGAGAGGTAGAGGGAGAGAGGGTAGAGGAGAAGAGGTGAGAGGGTGAAGGAGAAGAGGAGAGGGAGAGGTGAGAGGGAGGGGGAGGGAGAGGAGAGAGAGAGGAGAGAGGAGAGGAGAGAGGAGAGGGAGAGGAGAGAGAGAGAGAGAGAGGGAGAGGGAGAGGAGGAGAGAGGGAGAGGGAGGGGTAGGGAGAGGGAGAGGGAGAGGGAGAGGGAGAGGGAGAGGGAGAGGGAGAGGGAGAGGGAGAGGGAGAGGGAGAGGAGGAGGGAGAAGGGAGAGAGAAGAGAGAGGGAAAAGAGAGGAGAAGGGAGAGGAGAGAAAGGGAAGGGAGAGAGGAGAGAGAGGAAGAGAGAGAGAGAGAGGGAGAGAGAGAGGGAGAGAGAGAGAGAGAGAGAGAGAGAGAGAGAGAGAGAGAGAGAGAGAGAGAGAGAGAGAGAGAGAGAGAGAGAGAGAGAGAGAGAGAGAGAGAGAGAGAGAGAGAGAGAGAGAGAGAGAGAGAGTAGGTGAGATAGAGAGTGAGAGGGAAAGAGAGAGAGTGGGCCTGGGGACAGGGGTAAAATGAGGAGGAATGAGCGTGCGCGACTATCTTGCCGCCTCCCGCATTCATTCGCCGTCGCCCGGCCTGTTCGGTAGTCCGCTCCCGTTCGACTCTACTCGTGTTCGCCCGCCGTCAACCGACTTATCAAAATTATCACTCTTATCAGCTCTTTATCAGTGACTCCTTCTTCAGCAGACTCTGCCTACCTTCCGACAACCCCTAGAAAGGTAACGCTCCCCTTTCATGTTTTATTTTTTAATTGTATTGTTTTGAAAAATTTGTCTTATGTATTTTCTACAAAAAAAAAAAAAATCTTCTTCAATATACAATCACATCACAAGTTGTGAACTATGATATTTGTTAAAGGCATTTCGTATTTTCAGCTTTGAATTCAACAGTTTCATTTCTTTATTATAAACTATTGTACTACTTCTAATCAATTTGGTAAGATAGTTTTTATTTACATATTGTATTCTCACACCTAAATAAAGTACGCGCATATTTCCTTTACGCACTTGCAATTGTCAAAAATACAAAAATTGTCGATTTCTTTGATAATCACTAAATTATATTTTTCTTAAAATATCTAACAATTAGACGTCGCTGTTTTAAATATAAACTGTTTTAACAGGAGTTAATTTATACTTGCTTTTAATAAGTTTATAAATACCATCTTTTACATATCAAAACATTGCAATGAACGGAACAAAATAACTAAGTATTAGTTAGTCAAATAATAAAATCTAAACTATTACAAGATGTACAAATTCCGAATTATGTCAACTTATCTAACATATTAAAGACCGATATACAAAGGACATAATACAATGAATGTAAATGCGAAATACATTGCCAGAAGCATATGTTTGCACTGCATAGTTTAAAATGATTAATTTAATTCCTAAAACCTGTGTAAAAAATATATTACTAAAATCCAAATATAAATTAAACAATGTAAATATAAGAGAAATCGAAAATAACTAAGAAAGGATAAATTTAAAAAACTGGTTACAATTAACTATAAGGAGAATGATAGTATGTTAATATCGTATATTGTGTGTCTAATGTTTTCAGCTATTGTGTTTATAGAGTAAGAAATAGATTAATGATGCAAGACTAAAATATTTTAATTTCTTTTGTTTGCAATCCACACGGGCATGGTTCATGACTTGTTTACCTGAAACGGAAGTTGTCATTTCCACGGAAAAGAAGAAAGAAAGGAAGGGGTAAAAAACAGGCAGTTGTTTCCCTTCGTCATCTTCCGTGTATAAGTCGGGCTTAATCCGATTAATGATGTGGATAAGTGAGGCAATATGATTCTGCAGGTTACAAGTTTAATGTGTCAACGTGGTATCAGTGCCAGAATGTATCTATATTATGCCTGCGTCATGAAGAAACTGGAAGATGCCTTTGTCAGGATGTACCTTTATGATGGCATTGTCAGGATGTATCTACATGCAGCCGTTTTCAGGATGTAACGTTGTGATGACATTGTCAGGATGTATCTACATGCAGCCATTTTCAGGATGTACCATTGTGATGCCATTGTCAGGATGTACCGTTATAATGCCATTGTCAGGATATGTGAGCAGGACTCTAGTGTCAGGATATGCCTACATGATACCATTGTCAAGATGTATCTACATGATACCTTTGCTAGGATGTATCTGTCTACATGTGGCCATTGTCAGTAAGTAACTGCATGATACTATTATCGGGATGTACCTCCACGATGCCGCTACCAAGAATTAACTACATACCTACCATTATCTATGTGTCTGCATGACTTCAATGTCAGGATGTGTCTGCATGATACCATTGTCAAGATGTATCTACATGATGCCTTTGTCAGGATGTATCTGTCTACATGTGGCCATTGTCAGTAAGTAACTGCATGATACTATTATCGGGATGTACCTCCACGATGCCGCTACCAAGAATTAACTACATACCTACCATTATCTATGTGTCTGCATGACTTCAATGTCAAGATGTATCCACATGAAGGAAGTACTAGGATGTAACGACATGATGCCGTTGTCAGAATTTATTTCCACGATGTAATTGTCAAGAAGTGCCTACATAATACCATCAAGAAACGTAGGATGACTCAAATGTCAGGATGCAGTTATATGATGGATCAACATGATACCATTTTCAAGGTTGTATCTACATGATACCATTCTCAGGTTGTACCTACATGACACATTTCTCAGGTTGTATCTACATGATACCATTCTCAGGTTGTATCTACATGATACCATTCTCAGGTTGTATCTACATGATACCATTCTCAGGTTGTATCTACATGATACAATTCTCAGGTTGTATCTACATGATACAATTCTCAGGTTGTATCTACATGATACCATTCTCAGGTTGTATTTACATGATACCATTCTCAGGTTGTACCTACATGATACAATTCTCAGGTTGTACCTACATGATACAATTCTAAGGTTGTATCTACATGATACCATTCTCAGGTTGTATCTACATGATTTTCAAAACTACACAAACGACGGTTAATAATAAATCATCAAATTTGTATTACAAGTAGTCAGTCACATCTGAATCAATTTAGATATCAAGAGGATATTTCTTTTTTTTTAAATGAGTTTGTACATATTTTATTTTTGTATGTATTTGTGAAAATAATAAAATTTTCAAACCTCTCTTGTTCTACACGGCATGATTCATTGATGAAAATTTAATTAATTCTTACACAATCTTCCAACGTGATTTAATTCGTTTGGAGAATTTTGCAACAAAGGGGATTCAATCCTTCAAAACGGGGCCAAAAAATATGCCAGTAAATAAAACGCCATGGAAAGTGTTAAAAGAACCACAAATGAGGATGAAACGGGAGAAAAATACTTAAATATTTCATTAACAAACCCTTCTCGAAAATTACTTTAATAGAATAAATAATCTGAAGGGAATAATTAAAATGAATAGACTAAAAATATATTAATATTTTTCAGATGAAGAATAAGAAAAAAATGGGAAATTAAAGAATTGTAACAAGGAAGAAACATTAAAATGATTTGATAATTAAAAGTGAATATCTGTTGGGATAATGACTGAGCTTTATAATATAGAATGCATTTTCTAGTTTTATTATTCTAGAAATTCAGCATCGGTACTTGATATGACCAAGTGTGTGCGAGTAGAAATTAATTGGTTTACATTTATTACACAATTACAGTAACGGTTACTGTTTCATTACGTTCATTAAATCGTCTCTAAAGCTTCAGTGTCATCTACTATATCACGTGATCAAAATATTGATGACGACCTTAATAATACTAAAAAGTCCGTTACGCAGGGGCTGCGTAAACTAAGCAGATTTCCCATGTGAAGTTTTACAATAGAGAAATCTGTATACTGGTAATACAAGCCCACCATGAGTAAATACAAACGGTAATAAGAAATCATTCAGTTAATTTTAATAAATCCCCAACTGAAACGGCTTCTGAATTGTAAAAATAATTTATATTTTAATAACTCAAATTTTAGTAGTACAAGAACTAAAGAAGGGCGGCGGATGAACAGACCGTATTTGCATAAATCACACAAAGTAAGGAAGGTAAGGTAAGGTTAGAAGAAGCTTCCACCTGAGCCGAGAAGTTGCGAAAACAGCCGAACTAATCCGAACAATACCCGACCACAGTCTTCATAAAAATGCAAATATCTCGGTTAATATTGAAGATAAAAAATAAATGTATATAACAATATTTATAGTAAATTTAATTTGCAATAAGATTGGTTCTATACAATTTTTCGAGCATAATAACGGAGATATTTTGAATTTTTGAATATCCCTCCTCTAACCCCCCCCCTCCCACTGGTCCGATTTCAGCCGTTAACGAACTTGATCTTCCTTTTTACATAACACGATTAAATACCGAGTTTGGTGACGATTAAACAAAAATTGCGACCACTAGAGTATTAACAAACAAATATATATATAGTTTTGAACGGACCTCATTTTCGTCATCTCCTGGGTAGGATCGATGGACATTTGAAGAAAGTTTTCGAAAATCGCGTCATGAGTACGACCTCAATAGAAAAAACATATCTTGCTATAAGTGTGTATGATGTATTATGTTATGTGTTAGTTCATTGCTATTACATTCTTCGCAGAATATTATTATTTTGCCAAGTAAATTTACTGTTTTGATACCGTTTATACGAGTTCAAATAGACCGCTTTCCGCTTTCTGTTGTTACAGTGCTTTATGCAAATGTTTATATTTTAAAGCTCAAAGCGTGTGGAGCCTTCTGAACAATTAAAAGTTCAAATAATCCGTAAAACCAGTGAAAACCAATTCGACATAAAACAAAACGGCATTGTATATATTAAGTAGAAGCAAACACTGAGAGTCAAACACATAGGTATTTTGAGGCAATATAGAATTCTACAAACAAAATTTACTCGTTGTCTGTTCAATGCATGTATAATTTATTGCATAATTCATGAATTTAATTTAATTACTAATTTGTCATGTTTTAATGCAGGACCAAACCACTCCTCATTGTCCACGACTATTGGCTGAGTGATTTATATTCCAGAATCGCTAATGTATTTATTTAAGAACACAGTATTAAGGATATTATTTATAAGCTATCACCCCTTAGTATTTCTTAGATCTCAATAAACAAATTTACTCGTCAGTGGTAATACAACTCTAAGAAAATGTTGTTGTTGGGGTCAAGGGGTGGTTTATCTCATTTGGGCCAAAGGTGGGCCTTTGTCTCATTTAGCAAACTTCGAGTGGCGAGTTCGATTCTCGCTTGAGCAATAGGAATTTATTTAGATAACCCGTCCCAATTATCAACAATGGTGTAAAAAAAAAGTCCGTCACGCAGGGGCTGCGTAAACTAAGCAGATTTCCCACGTGAAGTTTTAAAATAGATAAATTTCACGAGAGCCGAGCAGTTAATGAAACGGCGGAACTAGCTTTTGGAGGGAAAGACACTTCGTCCGTTAGCCGCCCAGGATTTAATAAAAATGCAAATATCTCGGGTAATATTCAAGATATAGAATAAATGTATATAACAATATTTATAGTAAATTTTATTTTTAATAAGATAGATTCAGTACAATTTTTCCATCCGTCGAATAGTAACAGAGATATTTCGAATTTTCAAAAATCCTCCCCTCTAAACCCCCCCTTCCCCGTGATCCGATTTCAGCCGTTAACGAACTTGATCTTTCTTTTTACATAAAACGACTAAATATCGAGTTTGGTAACGATCAAACAAAAATTGCGACCGCTAGAGCGGTAACAGACAAATATATATATATTATAATTCCCTCTTGGGCATTGTTATTTTTTCTTGGCTGATTCACTACATATAATAAAAAATTCCAACATGTTAAAAAGTCGGCAGGGCGCCTACCGTTTAGCCTGCTTAAAGTAAATGCTTATTTAATATCTTCGTTCTAAATATTGACATACCTAAAGGTTCTTAGAGACGGCGGTTGACTCTCCCGTGGTCGAGTAAGTTGTAAGTTCAAAACCTTGGACCCAACTATTATTTTATTTAGCTGCGCTTGAGTAGCACTGTAATTCAAGAAGCTTCTTGAATCTCTGTAGTGCCACCATGCATGGGGGAATGCATTAAGCTGAACACATGAACTTCCCACCAAAGTGAGACTTTTGTCGTTCATGGATTGTAGACTCAGATTAGTTTTCATTTATTTTATGGGTCCTGAGTCAGAGTCAAGAAACCGATGCAATATTAACTTAAGCAATTTTAATCTTATTTCAAACAAAATAAATCGCATTTAATGTGTAAATGTGTTAATAGAAAAAAACTCTACATAAGTTTATATTTTTTAATCCCCCCCCCCTTCAGATTGGGAATTTATTTCCTACATGGCACGTAGACTACTAGTGCATCCCATGCATTTGTTTTAAATTGTTATAATGTAATTAAAATTTTCCAAGTATACAGCTTTTTACTCCAATTTAATATTTTATTTAGTTCATTATGACTTTTAGGACTTTTTTGATCATCTTCAAATAATCCTATAAAATAATTTTACCTTGTCAACATAAAATTATACAATCTATGGTTAGTGTGACAATATATCGTAACATTTAACTGTAATAATTGCTTTATCTAATTTTATTTTATGTTGACAATGTGAAATTATTTTATATGATTATTTGAAGATGGCCAAAAAGAGCCGAAATGTCATTATGAACTAAATAAAAAATGGTTTAAATTGGAGTACGAGCAGTATCTATAGGAGAGCTTGGGTTCACTAGGTCTTCTTATACGGATTTAAACTACCTCCAAAAAATAAAAAAATAAAAGATAAAATTAATAACAAATTAAAATTCCTTCTTACGTTTTTCTAAATTAAAATGAATATTATAAAAAACCAAATAAAATAAATTAAAGGAAATACAAATTTACGTAGTACAATTAATAATATTAACATATTTTTAAATGACGGAGCCATACCAATTTTTACAGGTATAAAAGTTTAACAATAACTAAAGTTATGATAATTAAAAAGAATGTACAAATCAACAAAATAAGGAAATAATACATATTAATACAAAATTGCCTGTAGTTAGTATTTCAGTTTCCCATGATTTGATAAACGTTCTCAGCTAACGTTCGAAGAGCTTTATTGAATTTATAAAATAAAACTCGGTCATCAACAGGCCAATGCTTTACATTGCTTGTCACTGTCTGCTTTAAAATTTGTCGTTAATTCTGTCCATAGTTACGCAGTCGTGGTATAATAAAAATGTTTTAATGTTGGATGTGCGTTTGTTGGGGTCACATGAAGACACAGACGACCAATACTTGGGCTGACTGTTAGTTCTTAAAATCAATATATGTATGCATTAATTGGGCCATGTCCTGGAAATATTCTGAAATATTTG
This sequence comes from Riptortus pedestris, assembly GCA_019009955.1. Taxonomy (NCBI): domain Eukaryota; kingdom Metazoa; phylum Arthropoda; class Insecta; order Hemiptera; family Alydidae; genus Riptortus; species Riptortus pedestris. The sequence goes on from CM032229.1 coordinate 161,843,958, forward strand.
GTGTACAAAAGTTCATATGTACATATAGTGCTAATTTATTCATATTTAATATTAAATTATTTCATTTGCTTCAGTAATATATATAAATTTTAATAAATGCATTTTAAATCACTAATGCTAATAAGAATCAGGTATCTGAGGAATGTGATATTAGAATTGTGCATTGCACAACGTGAGATTTAAGGCAGCCAAGAAGCCCCAGCTCGACTCCACCACCCCAAACTACAACAATTACATCTAACAGACCTCTATCAACCAATCAAAGAAATATTGAAAAAAACTGTCAACAAATGGGAATGATAACACAGAACAATAAACCCTATAAATATATTTCTCTCGTCACGAGTCAGGAGCTAGCTCCTAAACTAAGGAGATTTCCCACGATGAAGTTTAAAATAGATAATCTACATACTGGTATACACAACACAATCTCTTGAATAAATACAAACGGAAATAAGAAATGTTTCATCTCCAAATTCAATAACCTCGACAGGAGCGTTAGGTTAGAAAATGAAACAAACATGGGTCTGCCGCCTCACACCGGAAAGAAAAAACAATTACGCAATATATCAGAATATAAACGTATTATTTTTATTGAAGAACTATTTACTATATCTAGTACTGTAAATAATAAAGAGTCAGAATACTCTGTTATCGTCTCAATCAAATTTTAGTAGTCCAAAACCTAAAGACGGGGGGGGGAGTCTCTCAGGACATATTTGGCATGTATCTCGTATAAAAAAGGTCTCCTATGTATACAATCTCTCTTCTGGAATTTAAACTCTCAAATAATATGATGTATTATGTTGCAGAGATTGTTCTAATTAACATGAGTAAAGCTGGCAGAGTCTATTCTGTAGTTTGGTGAAAACTGCATAATATATATGCAAAAGTTTTATCTCGGGGGCTATACATAATCAAGATAGTGAATTAAATGTAATAACTAATATTTAATAGGCATTTAATTTTCAATAAGATTGGTTTTCTATATCGAAGTTTATCGTCCGACCAAAAGTAACGGAGAATATTTCGAAGTACTCCTTCAACAAATCCTCCCCTCCTAAACCCCCCCCCCATTATTTGCCCTTTTAGACTAGTCGTAAAGCCAGTTACTTTTTAACCGATTCTCTTTAACGAACTTGATCTGTTCTTGGCTATATTACATATGAATGACGACATAAATATACAACAGATGTTACCTCAAGTAAACGATCTAAACATTAATTTGCGACAATTACGCTAGAGCGTAACAGACACATATAAATATATATATATATATATATATTATATATATATATATATATATATATATATATACAGATTTGAACGGGACCTCATTTTCGTCATATCCTGTAGGATCGATGGACATTTGGGTTTATAAAATGAAAAAGGAATTTCGAAATCTCGGGTCATGATTCAACTCATAGCTGTATTTCCCTTAAGGGGAAATCTGCTAAAAACTACTAAAACTCCGTCCCCCCCGCCCCATGGGATATATTGCGTGAACTAAGAACAGATTCCGAAGAGATGAAGGTTCGATTACAATAGGGAAGACTCCGAGAGCCTAGGGCACACAAGGAATTTACGGCCGAAACTAGCCTATCTTGTGGACAAGTAAAGTCACTCGTCAACCGCCCAGATTTGTGGCATCACAGACTTCGGTTACTATCTACCACATAGAGAATAAATGTCATGCGTATAACAATATTCGAAACGAATGCAATATTTCATAATATAGCAGTACCCCCTTGGCGATGTACCCCAATTTCGATCCGACGTATAGATACGGAGATATGTTCGAATTTTGTGAAAATCCTCCCTCACACCCCACCCCTTCCCATGTTCCTATAATGTAAATTTAACGATATTTTGATCATTTCTTTTTACATGTTCCTCGACTTTATGAGTTTGGTTAACGATTTAAAAAGGCGATATGGATGGTAACAGGCAAATATGATGACTATCAAATATATACAATAATATCACAAATTAAACAATTATACATATATACACAATATATTTACAGATAGATAATGACAGTTTACTCCAAAATGCAGGTACTCATTTTCGTCAACAACGAGAGTTACTGATATTACAGGGACGATTATAACCTGACGTTATTTATCCCCTATAATTCCGTTATGCAATAAAGAAACCTCAATTGCTGATTTTCGCTTAGGGAAATTTGCCAACACTGATGTAAAGCAGATATTTCTCTTGTTATTAGTGGAACTCCTTCACGCAACAGCAATTACATGTTTCAGAGCTCATATATATATTCTGATAGTAGTTACTTGAATTTAAAAACTGGCAACACATGTTAATTGCAAAAAACTATTACAAAATAACCCCCTTTGAATTTCCATGGGAATATTCGACAAGAGAAATCAACTAGAACGAAGAATGTCGTTCTTAGTATAAATTGCCGAATAGGGCAACACAAGATTCTGGCTTATTTTATGTCAAAGATCAACCCCGATTGGTTTAGGGATGTTCAAGCGGTAATTAATAAACTTAATAATAATATATAGAATTTTCAAAGAACAAGGATAGATGGACATTTAAGAGAAATCATAGTGTCACAGAAAATCGCGTAATGGAGTACGACCTTCTAATAGCTGATTCTACACTTAAGGGAAATCGGGTAGGGTAATGCTCAATAATCAATACTTTGAATTGTGGAGCACATCCCAACGAAGAAATTTTCCCTAGGTATTATAAGTGCATTCAATCTGCGTAAAACTTATGAATACATTCTGTTCTACTGTATTGTGCATACATTATCCCCCCTAGCTCTCAGAAAAAATAGAGTTGAGACCAATTAAATGTACATATGTTGGTATATTATATAAATGTCTGTGCAAGCCTATCTAGTGTACTCCCTACCACTAGTAATGAAATAATATGCCTCATGTACCAGTGTTTGCTGAAGTTGAATTTACGTCGTTTTATGACTTACAATCTGCTACAATACACCTCTACTGTTTGTGCATTACAGTTTCCCCTGCAATACATTTTAAATGTTCATAGGTACATAGATACAACACCCTGATTATCCACCTTCTAGTAATGATTAAACCCATGTACATGTGTTTGCTGTAGTTGATTTATTTATGACTTACAAGCTACATATCCTCACCAGTTTAAGTTCTGCAATAATTAGTAGGCAAAAACAAACAATCCTGATTATCACATTCAAGTTAAACCCTACTTGTTATAAAGAATAATATTGATATTTACTTTACAAGCAAAAACGTTAATCAATATTAACAAACTTATCATAGAATAACATTGACTAACATTATTAAACATTAACGTCACAAAATCAGAAATCTTTAATTTAATAAATCAAGAAAAAATTCAATAAGATCCACATTTAAATAACTCACAAGAACTAGCGGCGGACAGACCCAGCTGGGCAAAGTGGACTGAGGCGGCCCCTCCACGCTTATCGGTATGGAGGTAGAAGAAGAAGAAATATAGAAATAAAATTGAATAACACAATTTATAATATACCATTTATAATATGAGGAAAATGTTAAAATAAAGGTTGAGAACGCTCAAAAAAATTAAATTAAATCTTAGCCGTTTGTGAAAATATGGTGTATGGCTGAAAATTGATGTTTTTAGAATTCGATATTTTTTTAATTTCAAATTTCATCAAAGTTAAATTTTATGAGTTAGATGAATTTTAAAGAAGTTACATTTTACAGTAGATAACCTTTAAGGCACTAAACTTAAATTTTAATTACTATTAGGGCGTGGGGTTAGCTTTTGCGGTAATAATAGTAGAGCTATTTCGGCGCCAAAATGTCGGGGCGGGGAAGCTTTTTAGTCCCGGGTTTCGGCACCAAAATGTAAAGGCGGGAAGCTTTTTAAAGGCAAGAATAAGAGAGCATTAGACTGAAATATTTACTATTTTTATGGAAAGATGAGGGAAAATAACACAAGTCACTAACTGAGTTCTCCAAAGAATCAAGTATATTGAATTGATTAAGCAACATATAATACACTTTATAGGTATAGAGGTTGAACAAGAAACAAAAGGAAACTTAACTTTATAAAATAATTTAGCGGCAAGCCAATAATATATATATATATATACAATAGAATGATCAATCGGTCCTATATTGCGTGAGTACTCATTTAATAATTTGCGTAGATAATGCTAGCATTATTAGAAGTAGGTACCTGCGGGAAACATATACTTTCCTTGAAGTGGAGTCTTCTTCCGTTGTTATTTTCTGTGTTCCCTATAAGATTCTGTCTTCTAGCTGGTTGCGGTGATCCGTATATGATGGTAGCTTTGCGGGAGATGAAAAATTGACTATACTCTGTAACGGGTGAATCCCAACTGAGCGGTTATCTATGAAGCGGTGTACACACTTTACTGTAGCGGAGAAACGACCCCGGAGGGGGAAAAGCCCCACTGGCCGTAGAAACGACCCCTGAGAGCGTCAAAGACCTTTTGAGACTAAGACTTTTGTAACTAGCCAATGCCTTCTTGAGCTGCAACGTAGTTTACGCTGTAGGCCACAGCCTTGGTGATCTGCATGTGTGTGGCGGCTTTGTGAACTCAGCGAGCGCGAGAAATTCGAATGAAGACTGAACAATTACAGAAATGTAAGAACTAGTATTTACTAATTATTTAAATTAAAACGAAATGCCAATTTTGTTATAGATTTTTGAATATATTTAAGAATTGCTAAAAACTTATTTGAGCATATATACCTTGTCGTTTTACAGTTTGTAAGTTGTGCCAAACTCTCAAAATCACTTTTTTTTTTTTTCTTATCAAGCAAAACATTTCTTAACTCTATTTTTTGAAAATCTCATCATAAACTTTTGCCATACAGATTTAACTTAGTTTCTGAACATCTATAACTTCATTAAATGGTAAAAAGCATTTCGCATCATTATTCCTTATTATAATGCTCATCGCCAATTTTTTTTTTATTTCTATTTGTTTGTTTTTTTATGTTCACTTATAAAATGTTTATCTACTTTACTTTTATTATTTATCATTGTTTTTGGTATTTATTATTGTTACCTTTTGTTATCTCTTATCTATTTCACTTTTGTTATGTCACTTTGTAAAATGTTTGACTTTTGAAAGGGCCAATCACCTTTGATATGATGTCCATAAATATATTTAAAAAAAAATTATTATTATGAGAAAGTTAATTTACGGGTGGAAAGGTATACTTAGGGGAAATCAGCTAGTTGGGCTGTCGAATATCCATCGATACTACCTACTTTTTGCTAAAAGTTATCTCTAGCACTCATAAAAGATTATTTGTTGTGATTAATTTGACTTTTGAAAGTTAATCAACTTATATGTACTAGCGAACAAATGACATCTAATTATGGGCGTCAAGTTAAGTTGTAGTCCTATCAAACTTTATACTCTTATCAGCTTGATGACGTCTTTGAACTTTAGGTAGAAGTTGCTCGAATCGAGCCAACCATACTCCCAATGCAAAGCCACAAGCTTCAGGCTTCTCTATTAGGTCTGAGTAACTTTAACGGCTCACAAATCCAAACCTCATTCCGTAGAACATCTCATTTCTAATGAGCTGTCAAAAGAACTTCGGGGAATCTCTTAACGTTTTTCATTAATTATTAAATGAAAATGAATTATTCAATATTGAGCGGTTGAAGTAGAGGATGAGTGACTACACTAAACATTTTTCCCACTGCCAATTGTCATAATTTATTACTGAAAAATCCAGGAAGCAGTAGATCATCTGCTTAATGGTCTATACACTAATAAAGTAAAATTATTATTTTTAGCAGATTTCTCTTAAGAAAAATGAGCTATTGAGGTCGTACTCATGACGCGATTTTCGAAAAATTTCTTCAATTGTTCATCGATCCTACCCAGGAGATGACGAAAATGAGGTCCGTTCAAAATTATATATATATATATATATATATATATATATATATATATATATATATATATTTGTCTGTTACCACTCTAGCGGTCGCAATGTTTGTTTGATCGTTACCAAACTCGATATTTAGTCGTTTTATGTAAAAAGAAAGATCAAGTTCGTTAACGGCTGAAATCGGACTAGAGGGAGGGGGGGGGGTTTAGAGGGGGGATTTTTGAAAATTCAAAATATCTCCGTTATTATGCATCGGATCGAAAAATTGTATATAACCAATCTTATTGCAAATTAAATTTACTATAAATATTGTTATATATGTTTATTCTCTATCTTGAATATTAACCGAGATATTTGCATTTTTATGAAATCTATGGAACATGTGGTGGAGGGGTACAGGTTACCACCCTTTTCTAGCTAGGGTGGGACTAAGGATTTAATTTAATGAATTCCGTCACAAAATAAAATTCCTATTGCCCAGGCGGGAAAAACTCGCGACTCTAGGTTTACCATGTGAGACTAAGGTCAACGGGGGCTGTTTTACTAATATTACCTCACCGACTGTTTTACACTTACGTGAAATCAATCTTTTTCATGATTTATTTATGTTTAACCAGGTGCTTCTCCTCCCGTTTAGGTTCTACAATGATGAGTAGATAAAAATAATCAATCGTAACTATCTCATTCTTCAAGGAATAACCCTATTTGATGAAATATAAAACCTATTAGCCACAATTATGAAAGTTATATATGGCAAGCAATTTGGAATATAAGTTTTGCACCCTTCCAGTTTTAACTATTTATAGTTTTTCTTTTATTTTTATTTATCTTTTTTTTCTTTGTTGTTTTATTTTTATTTTGTATTTTTTCCTCATAAATAAATATACAATACTAACAATCTATATTTAGTTTTGTCCATTCTATTTATTTTGTACATTTGTAAAAGTTAGCTGTGTAAAAATTTTAATATTTATTTAATCTTGTAAAATTATATTCTAACATGTTAAAATATGAATCGCCATTGTAGGGGCATGGTCCTATTTATTTTGTATCATTTAGCTTTGTAAAAATGTTAATATTTATTTAATTTTGTAAAATTATATTCAAACATGTTAATAGATGAATCGCCATTGTAGCGTCATCTCAAATAAATAATAATAACCCTATTTTTGATTTGTGTTATGTATAATATTGATATATATATATATTTTAAAAACAAAAAAAATATTATTCAAATTTTAAAAACTAAATTTTAGAATAACAATGACTAACACACACACACACACACACACACATACACACACACACACACACACACATACATAAAAGTATGTGTGTAGTAAGATATATACATAAAAAAAAATCATAAATGAATAATTTACCAGATTTAATAAATCAAGGACAAATACAAAAAGATACTTGTTTAAATAATTCAAAACAAATATAGAAATAAAACTGATTAATAAATAAATAGTTAAAATAAATAATTAAAAGAAATGAATAAATTTAAACGTATATGGATCAAAACAGTTTTTTGAACTCTGAAATTATGCTACACAGAATTGATGTTTTATAGAATTTGATTTTTTTTTTAATTTCGAACTTCAGAAAGTTAATTTTAGCAGATTTCTCTTAGGAGAAATCAGATATCTAAGTTGTACTCATAATGGGATTTAAGAAAAATTTCTTCAAATACCCATCGATCCTACACGGGAGATAACGAAAATGAGGGTCATTCAAAATTTTATTTATATTTCTATATGTATATATTTTTGTCTGTTAACGCTCTAGCGGTCGCAATTTTCGTGTGATCGTAACATAACTCGATATTTAAACGTTTTAGGCAAAAAGGAAGATCAAGCTCGTTAACGGCTAATGTTGGACCAGTGGGAAGGGGGGGGGGTTTAGAGTGGGTGATTTTTAAAAGTTCGATATATTTTCGTTACTGTACGTTGGAATGAAAAATTGTATAGAACCAATTTTATTGCAAATTAAATATACTATAAATATTCCACTTTATTCAAAGCATAAATACCAAATATTGTTTTCAAGAGATATTTATTATACCAGCATACTTGTAAATGTTTTATATTGATCCCCGTCTTAAGTTCTTAGACTACTAAAATTTGAGTGATTGAGACTAACTAAAGGAGGAGAATTTAGAAAATTCAAAATATCTGCGTTCTTATGCGTCAGATCGAAAAATTCTACAAAGTCAATCTTATTCAAAATGTAATGTTCTTTAAATGTTGTCATATAAGTTTTTTTCAATATCTTGATTATTAACCAAGATATTTGCATTTTTTTAGTTTTTGGTCTATTTTCTAATATGGATTTGTATTATCCTTAGTATAATACTTTACAACTACTTTTATAAACGTTTTTAAAATAAATAGTTGAGAGAATATATAATTTGTTGTTGTGAGATATAAGTTGGGACTTAGGAGCGGAAAACTTGAGAGGTTTCTTGAACTATCCTGTTAGAATGGTTAAGCTAAGCGAAATAAAATGCAGTATTATATGTGTAAGAGCGGAGAGTACTGAGGCGAGAGGGAGAAGAAAAGGAGAATTGGGGGACTAATGTACCGTTAGAAAGGGAAGAAAATAAGACTTGAGGAAGAGATTGAAGGAACTAGAGGGATAAAAACCTTGAAAGCCAGTGATTTTCCATGTAATTAAAGCTGAGGTTTGAAATACCTCGAGCAGGGTTACCTCTCCTCGGGGAAATTCTTATCTCGCTCCTAGGCTAGAATCAGCTGCTGGATGTCTCCTCCAAGATCTCCCGCTTTAATCTTCTCCCGCCTAAAGTGGGACTCCAGCATCCTGTAGGACTGTCGGCTGAGGTATCCAAGTCAATGAGACAGAAGTTTCCATGTGGATGGGTCTGATATAATCGATATGTAGCTTCGAATAGTTTAAAACACACAAGTACTATTGTTGAATTTGAGTGAACTAATGCTGGAGAAGACGAATATTTTGTCTTTTAAGGAATTCGGAGTGGGTAAAATAAAAATAAAAAAACCTATCCTTAAAAAATGTGGTTGTCGGTCACATATGTTGAAATAAAACTACTTGAATGATACTGGAGTATAATTTCGTTCATGGAAGTATTCTTTCGTCGACTTTCCTTCCCTTAAGAGCGTTTTATATTATGGACATTTATTTTTAGCAATTGACACAATTGAAATATTCAGATCTTGTGCACCATTCAGTTCGCCTTGACAAAAGTAATACATTTCATCGAAACGTCTTGCAAGCCTTAGTTTTATTTTAACATAAGTGACCGACAAACCATGCCACAGAAGGATAGCTCCGACAACAGTCATCACTAAGAATAAACAATAAAAAGTCCGTAACGCAGGGGCTGCGTAAACTAAGCAGATTTCCCAAGTGATGTTTTAAAATAGAGAAATCCGCCTAATAACAACTGTAGTAGTAAGAAAACCTCTAAACCTAAAACATTATTTTAGGGCGTAATAACCCAGTAGTTTCTAGCCCCAAAAAACAGTTAACCTAACCTCTAAACCTATTCACGAGGGACGAATAGTTATGGAAATGGACACCAGAGCTCTCGGCGGAAAGTCCGAACATAGCCTACTGGCTAACACACGCAGAATACAAATGCAAATATCTCGGTTAATATTCAAGATAGAGAATAAATGTATTAACATTATTTATAGTAAATGTAATTTGCAATAAGATTAGTTCTATACAATTTTACGATCCGATGCATAATAACGGAGATATTTCGAATTTTTGAAAATCCCCCTCTAAACCCCCCCTCCCACTGGTCCGATTTCAGCCGTTAACGAACTTGATCTTCCTTTTTTCATGAAACGATTAAATTACCGAGTTTGGTGACGATTAAACAAAAATTGCGACCGCTAGAGTGTTAACAGACAAATATATAATATATATATATATATATATATATATATATATATATATATATAAGTTTTGAATGGACCACATTTTCCTCATCTCCTGGGTAGGATCAATGGACATTTGAAGAAATTTTTCGAAAATTGCGTCATGAGTACGACCTCAATAGCTGATTTCCCTTAAAAGAAATCTGCTAAAAGGGTCGATTCAAAAATCATGACTCCCAAGAAATATTGGTAAAATGAGTTGATGTGACATTAACACATTACACTGCAGTTAAGAAGGGTTTTATCAGCTGTACAGTTTATGCATCTAACCTATTTAATATTCGTTAGTCATCCATTTTTCTCAAAGAGATGTGGTGGAAGGTATATATCAACATGAAAACATATAAGACTGTCATGCAGCGGCTGCGTTAACTAAACAGATTTACCAAGTGGGTTACGTATTTGAATTTATCACAAAACGTAAAGTTCAATGAGAACCATACTTGCTATTCAGGCTTCGAATACAATGCTTCATAATATAACTGCTTCTTGTTATATGACATCAGTAGGAGTGGAGGTCTTCTGAAGGCCCAAAACTAAAAACAGTCCGTCATACAAGGGCTGCGTTAACTAAGCAGATTTCCCACCTGTGTCAGTATTTACATTTACCTCAAAACGTAAAAGCCCACTGAGAACAATATTTGATAATTAGGCTTCAAATAATATGATTCATAAGATAACAGGGTATTGCTTATGTACCATGATTTGAGGTGGAAGTTTCCTGAAGGCTGAAAACTAAATAATGCAAATATCTCGGTTTAATATTCAAGATAGAGAATAAATTTTTATAACCATATTTATATTAAATTTTAGATTGCAATAGAACTATTAGTTTTATACTACTTTTTGATCCAACGTATAGTAACGGAGATATTTCGAATTTTCCTAATTTTCTTCCTCTAAACCTCCCCCTCCCGCTGGATATTACATTAATCCCTATTGTTAATATGACATGAGTAGGAGTGGGGGGTTTACTGAACCAAGAAAACTAAAAAAATTAAAATATCTTGGCTAATAAAAAAAGAAAGTACATAAAAAATATTTCTAGAACAAATTGTTTGCTATAAGATTGGATCTCTACAATTTTCCGATGCGGCCCATAATAACAGAGAAATTAAAAATTTTCGAAATTCTTCTTCTAAACCCCTCCCCTCCCACTGATCGGATTTAAGCCCATAACGAACTTGATCAATAGTTTTACATAGAACGTTTGAATATCAAGTTGGTAAAAGATCAGACAAAAATTGCGACCCCTGGAGCGAAAACTCGCGTCATTAGTACGGCGGGAAATAGCTGATTTCCCATAAGGGGAATCTGCTAAAAGGGTATATCCAAGAAGGATGACTCCCATAAAATGTTGGTAAAATGAGATAATGTCCAATACATTAACACGTTACACTGCATTAAGAAAGTTTTATTCGCTGTACATAGGTGGCAGGATTGCATAACAGTTCATGAGACTCCATTTAATATTTGTTAGAATCCATTTTTTCTCGAAGAGGACGGTGGAAGGTATGTATCAAGAGGAAAACACAAAAGCAAGCCTTCTTACCACAAATAATATATTTTTATCAGTGACAGAGCGCTTTCAGAGTTCAAAGTGGGCACACAACCAACTGGCACTGATTGATGAAGATGTTGCTCTGAAAGTGCTGTCACGAATATTGTTAGTGGGAGAAAGGACTGTTTTTTTTTTTTTTTTTTTGCGTTTTCGTAAGAATGTTCAAAACTCGATTAAGGCGGATCAAGTCTCAGGTATATCTGGAGTAGAACAGGATATCTTGCAGGAATTTATCGGTTCTGCAGTGGTAAAAAGAAATCTAAGAATTTTCAAGTGCTGGAATGAAACGTTAGAGATCTCATTTTCACCGAATATTCTGTTTGTTTTTTTTTATAGTAGTAAGTGGCTCCCGCAAATGGAAATTGGGCATTAAGGTGGGCATGTGATGTTTAGCGACACAATAACATAAAATGAAAATCGGATGAGTCGAAAAATCGAGTATAAAATTCAAATTCAAAAATCAATAAAATTTACTCAGTATACATTTGTCATAGAGAAATCTAGTATAGGAAAACAGTTATGGAAAATTGAATTAGCAATAAGTGTCATACATACTACTTACTATATTTGCATATAGATGTTTCGATCCGACTCGTAAAAACCGAGGAATTCTGAGTTTTCAATTTCCCCCACTCAACTGCCTCCTCGCACAGTAGTTCACTAGTTATGTTACAATTTTCTATACGATTTACAATAACGCAGATATTTCTGTTTTTTTATTCCCCTTCGCTAACCCCCCCCCCCCCGCCTATTCCTGGCTGAATTTCACCCATTATCGCATATTGCCTTGACTTTTGTACGAAACAGTTTAAATATATACAAATAAAACCCTCGGTATTGGACATACGAAAAAAAAAATGATAGAGCATTATTATAGAAAATTCAAATAACAGTGATTTTGATTGTCTAAGATTTATAAAACAACAATAACAATACATCTTAAAACAATTAAAAGTTTTATTTTTTTTAGTTATTTTCAACAAAATATTAATATATTCTGTTCATAACGACGTTTGCCTAAAGACATTTGTCAAAAGAAATTGTGTCGAACGAACTTGGCTTGACAGGCGTATCCGAAGGGTGTTGAAAATACACTTTAAAACATTTCCGCTAAACTCAACTTTGTCCTAGGGTAGCACTTCGAGCAAAAGCTCACATATAGCACACGCCTGGCTGAAGAAATTCAAATTTATGACTGTAAGAGGTTAGTTTTAAGATGCACTTTCAGTGCGTTGACATGTTTGGCATGACCTTTGAGATATTTCAGATCTCTTCAGCTAGCGTATGTGCTATACGTGAGCTTTCGCTCCAAGTGCAATCCTAGGACAATGTTAAATTTAGCGAAAATATATAAAAGTTTAAATATTAATACATGCAACGAAATAGGAATTTATACTGAATATTAATTAAGTCAGTAATTAATTTTCAGAATTATTTACTTAGGCTATTTTTTCTGCTTATGAGATTCACAAATGTATGTTTTCCTATTTTCTAATTTTCTTTTTAAAATTTACCAAAATTGATTTCTTTTCATGTTTTACGTTAATTCTTTTTACAAACAAATAGAAGCATTCGCCAATACCTGCTAATACCTCACCTTTCTTACATGGTTTCTTTTAAATTTGATTACACATGTATTATTCTATCAAAAAAAAAAAAAAAAAAAAAAAAAAAGAATCCGTAAGTCGTGATTTTATGACCTTAATAAATAAAAAGTTTGTGCTTACGAGAAGTTTTGAAAAACTTGTTTTAAGCGACTCATTGGTTGAAAATTTAAAATCGGCAGAGCTTAACGTGTACCTTGGCACTCCTAAATTACTAAAGGTCTCATCATTTTAATAAATTAGTCCCGGAGGAACTTTACTTTTATACTTACCGCTAGGCAGCTCTTTATTTTCTAGTGACTGTTCTCATATTAATGATACCTAGATTCTCTTGGGCTAACTAGAATATAGTGGCTATTCCCGGGCAGGAAACGTGAAGCTCCTTACATAAATGGAGATATTCGGAGGAAATTTTCTCTTGAAGGAAATCCACTTGGAAAGCTAATGGGATTCAGAGAGTATTTCTCGAAATACAGATAAGTAGGAGAGAGTGAGACTTTTGGTTTTACCATAACAGATCCTGTAATAATTAATTATCAGTAAATCTTAATTGAATTTACCACATCTCTCTAAAATAATTTTTAATTCTATGTTGAATGCCCATTGAAATTGAGCAAGAGTGAGAAGGATTTTTTGAGGGAGTATATTTATATAATTCTCTCCACGTGTACGTCTTATCTTACTACGTAGAGTGGACTGGGTTATACAATTATTTGTTAAATGAAATATATTATTTCTTTTCTAGACAAAAGTGCCATAAGATATAAACTTTAGATCCATTTAACAAACAATGAATAAAATATTTGAATAATGAGACATTTTTTTTTTTAAACCAAACAAAAAAAAATCAAATCAAAATAGGAAGGAGATGTAATTTACATGTTGTTCTAATCAAGTAATAGATACGTATAATGTAAGTAGGAGATAACTTGTCCTTCATTTATTTTTGATTACATAATTTACCCACATAACATTTTATAATTTATATCACTTATAAATGGCTTAAAATCATTAGGAAAATCAAAAAGCAGATGGCACTTTGCAATGGACCAACTATATCCACTGAGGATTATTCTTTCTAGTAGTTTACAGTCGAATATTAAATGATCTTATGTCTGTTCTGTTCGTCCGTCTCATATGCACTTGCTGTTTTCAATAATTTTAAAACTATGTAAATATCTTCTAGTCGGCCCATGTCCTGACAGTACTTCAATTGTACTTTTATTAATTACTTTTAATATTTTTCATTGTTCTATATAATTTAAAAATTTGTATAAATGTCTAGCTTTATTTGTGTTAGTCTATCTGTCATTCTTTTGTGTACATGCCTCTATTCTTAGTGTTTTTAATCTTAGATTTAGGTATTTTTCTGTAAGCAATCGTTAATGAGTCGACCGGTAAAGTCGCCTTAGTCTCTCGGTTCATTTCCAATGTGTCTCTTTTGTGATTTTATCCATTGTCTACGTAAGTTCATATCTTCTGTTTGCATTATATTAGTTTGTTTTCTCATTTTTTCCGTCAATTCATTATGATTTTTGTTGCTTTTAATTTGTTGAATAGGTTCTCTGCTGTCTGTATAAATAGTGTATGTACCCTGAAATACACAATTACGAATATCTCGTACACGAGTAAAGGAAATGTAATACTGAATCTAATATTTAGGTCTACATAAACTTTAAACTTCACAAAAGGGTTTATATTAGAGATATATTTTGAATGAAGTAATAACTTATGAGACATTAGTTTCTTATTCATTTAATAATTCTTTATTACTATTACTGTCCAAGTGATTTCTCAATTTTAAAAAAATAATCAGAGGTTGAAAACAGGCCGAAAATGATAAAAAAATTAATGAATTGCCGGAGTTCAGTTTTATAATTCGGTAGGCGTTGGAATGAATTATTATATAACAAACTTCGTTAATTATATGCTACAATAGACATATTGTAACATATTACAAACAAAATTATTTATTATACTTTTCATTTTATGTCACACACATATGAGTTTTTTTTAACAATAAGTTGTATTAATAAACTAATAACTACTGAAGAAAAAACTTTTGATGACAACATTTCATTTGTAGTGAGCCGGGCAGTTATTCCAAAGGTACGACCCTCATGGTACTCTTTAGATACCAGACATTCAGGTAATAAACACTGAGACGGGAAATGTAAAGGTATTGTACATAATAAAAGCCTTGCCAATAAAATCATACCATTTTTCATCTAATAATGATTTCCCGTTACCATAGCATCTCTCATTTATAACCTTCATTTTCACATTCGTGGGTGCCCAATAGTCTATAATTCTGCATAAAAAATAAAAATTAAAACAAAACTAAACGATAAAAATTTTCCGGGAGCATCAAAGTTTGTTCTGAAATTATGCCTTTTTTAATTAGAAGTTTGTTCAGAGGAAACTTATTAAAGACTTGTTTATGGGCCTATGATCTCATAAATAATTCTGTACCTGTGAAATCAGCCTACGAACTTGAGTTGTTTTCTAAACTACTAAATCACTGAAAGTGTGATGTGGGCTCATTTCAATTTCTAGACAATAAATAACGGTGGTTATCTTTTTCCTTTTTTCTTTATTCAAATTTAAGAATACTTTTTAGCATAATACTCAAAGAAATGAAGGAAGCCATTCAATGCTGACTACAATAAAGTAGTATAATATGCGGGCAATCCTTGGAGTAGGGATTGTCAAAGGAAGCCATAGTGTGCCGAGAGAATGATCAGAGATGCCCAGAAAGTTGCTGATTTTACAATAGATTTGCGGTTTAATAGGATTAGGTGATTCTATAATCTACTACTTCTCTTTGGAATAAAAGGAAAATGGAACCGCAGCTCCACTTTTCCTTAAAGACTTAAATCAGTGCTTCTGAGCTGGTTTACTCTTTCATCGAACTGTACTTTATGGTTGGTTAAAGCAGACAAAACTTCATTTGTAGTTATTTAAAAAATGTCTTTCGTCCTATATATATATATATATATATATATATATATATATATATATAATATATAGCGCACGTGTTACCATGGCAGTATTCATTGCCATGGTAACACAATGAACGTAGTCATGGCAACAGTTCCAACAAGCTGTGAACTGAAGTCCGTCACGCAGAGGCTGACTTAACTAAGCAGATTTCTCATGTCAAGTTTTACAATAGATACATCTACATACCGGCAACACTTAACTACACTGTGAATGTTATGTGAATAAATACAAACGGTAATGAAAAATCTTTAAGTCAATTTTAATAATCTCCTAACGATTAGTGTCTGAATTGTAAACAAACAGATCTGCTAACCTCTCAGAGCTGAGTAGATAGATAGAAATATTCTTCAGCGGAAAGAAAAAAAAAGTCCTCCACGCAGGGGCTGAATAAACTAAGCAGATTTCCCACGTGAAGTTTTACAATAGAGAAATCTGCCTCATAACAACTGCAGTCGTAAGAAACCTCTAAACCTATTCACGAGGGACGAATAGTTACGGAAACGGCCACCAGAGCTCTAGTGGAAAGTCCGAAACATAGCCGACTCCTGCCGACCACACGCAGAAATATTCAAATGCAAATATCTCGGTTAATATTCAAGATAGAGAATAAATGTATCGAACAATATTTATAATACATGTAATTTGCAATAATATTGAATCTTTGGAATTTTTCATTCCGACGTATAGTAACGGAGATATTTCGAATTTTCGAAAATCCTCCCCTCTAAACCCCCCCTCCCACTTGTCCGATTTCAGCCGTTAACGAACTTGATCTTTCTTTTTACATAAAACGACTAAATATCGAGTTTGGTAAGGATCAAACAAAAATTGCGACCGCTAGAGCGGTAACAGACAAATATATAGATAGATAGATAGATCTATATATATATATATACTAGCTCAGATACCCGGCTTCGCTCGGGAATTCATTTGAGGCTGAATGGTAATGGTACTTTTTAGCAGGCTTTACATTGCACAATATTTTGACATTTTACCCGTCCCAGTGTTTAGGATTGATAACCGTAGTTGCCTTGGATTTGCTAATAATAGAATATTTGTTCGATAAGACTTCACTGTCTTCGATATTTTTATATTTCCCGTCTCTTATACATGTAAATAAGGTGAATTTTTATTTCAGGCCTTCCTTATAACCCCCCTCTCGTTCGAACCTAAAAATTTTAATATATAAATTTGGAAAAATTCCGTCATGAGTACAACCTCAATAGCTGATTTCCCTTAAGGGAAATCTGCTAAAAAAATACCGAAATATATCTGAATATAACGTATTAATTTTATTGGAAATTATTTACTATATCTAGTAGAGTAATTTAAAATGAATCAGAATAGTTTTTATCTCAATCACTCAAATTTTAGTAGTCTAAGAACTTAAGACGGGGATCAATATAAAATATTTGGAGTTGGTATTCTGGCAGGTGGAAGTGTCTTCTAAAGTAGGCAGGATGAAAAAATTGGCTAGGACTCCAGTCCAGCTCCAAGAGCCGTCAGGTCAACATCGAAGACCTTCGGGCACTGACGATGATGCATAGTATCGAAAGCGCTCTGCCGTTTTAATAAATTATCATAGTGGAAGCGTAGCCAATTTTTTCATCCTACCTACTTAAAATATTTCCATGTATCTGGTATAATAAATATCTCTTGAGAACAATATTCGGTATTAATGCTTTGAATAAACTGGAATATTTATAGTAAATTTAATTTGCAATAAAATTGGTTCTATGAAATTTTTTAATCCAACGTATAGTAACCATGATATTTTGAATTTTCGAAACCCCCCCCCCATCCTAAACCCCTTCCCACTAGTCAAATTTGAGCCGTTAACGGCTTGATCTTCATTTTTCATAAAAAAAAAAGTTTAAATATCGAGTTTGATAACAACCAGACAAAAATTGCTACCACTAGAGAGTAAACAAATATATATACATACATATATATATATATATATAGATATTTAAAATTTTGAACGGACATCATTTTCGTTATCTGCTGGATAGGATCGAAGGACATTTGAAGACATTTTTCGAATATCCCATTATGAAAACAGCCACAATAGCTGAATTCCCATAAGGGAAATCTACTAAAAGAAAGTTCTGAATGCTAATGTGTTTTTATCTCATCTTTGTTCGTGTGGTGCAACCATCAAAATGCCAAGCTCTGCTAAATATACTTCTTTTAGCAGATTTCCCTTAAGGGAAATCAGCTATTGAGGTCGTACTCATGACGCGAGGTTTGAAAAATTTCCTCAAATGTCCATCGATCCTACCCAGGAGATGACGAAAATGAGGTCCGTTCAAAATTAATATATATATATATATATATATATATATTATATATATATATATATATATATTTTGTCTGTTAACGCTCTAGCGGTCGCAATTTTTTGTTTGATTGTAACCAAACTTCATATTTAAGCGTTTTACGTAAAAAGAGAGATCAAGTTTGTCAATGGCTGAAATCGGACCAGTGGGAGGGGGGGTTTAGAGGAGGGGAATTTTTGAAAATTCAAAATATCTCCGTTATTATGCGTCGGATCGAAAAATTGTATAGAATGAATCTTATTGTAAATTAAAGTTACTATAAATATTGTTCTATACATTTATTCTGTATCTTGAATATTAACCGAGATATTTGCATTTGTATTGTGTGTGTGGTCGACGGAACCCCGCCATTGTTCCGGACTCTCCGCCGAGAGCTCTGGTGGCCGTTTCCAGAACTATTCGTCCCTCGTGAATGGTTTAGAGATCCCTTCCTACTACAGCTGTTATTTCTCTATTGTGAAACCACGTGGGAAATCTGCTTAGTTTACGCAGCCCCTGCGTTTTGTAACAAAATATAAATATGTATATGTTACAACTACATAAAAATCAGTGCTGTGTTTTAAATGCTCGTTTTCCATATAATATACGTAGAACGTTAAAATATTATAATTATTAAAATACGACAATTGAACTACAATTTAATTACTCGCTATAGTATAGGTACATTATTGCACAAAATTCACATTTGTGTTTTCTACTGAATATTTAGCTTCGATGCATTCCCAGAAAAAAAGGTATTGCCGTTGCAGTTAAGGCCATAACGAGTTAAAAATTGTGATGTTCACTAAAATTAAGAAATGTAAAATACGCTCAAATGACCTCAAGTTTAGTAATTTAACAATCCGTTTCGGCTATTCCCAGAATTGAAAATTCCCCCCTCGCAATGTTGGGGTAGTTAATTAAATATAAATGCTTTTGTGTAGGAAGTGACAGCAGAGGCAAAAAATTAAATCTGACAGCAAGAAATTCTCTGAAGATCTCATTTCTCAACCTGACATGAAAATAATTTTAAATCTTCAATGCACCATAAATTTCGGAAAGTATTTGATTTACTTAAAACTAAGGTAAAAATAATTTGAAAGAAAACAGTAAAAAGAAAATCAAGTGACAGAGATAAAAGTTGGTGAATTAACACTCCAGGGTTACAAATATTAATCAGTAGACTTCACTTCAGGAATTGAACATGTGTACTGCAAATATATATATATATAAATATATATATATATATATATAAATTTATATATATATATATTTGTCTGTTAAACGCTCTAGCGGTCGCAATTCTTATTTGATCTTTACCAAACTCGGAATTTAATCGTTTTATGTAAAAAGGAAGATCAAGTTCGTTAATAGCTGAAATCGGACCAGTGGGAAGGGGGGTTTAAAGGGGGGATTTTTGAAAATTCAAATATCTCCGTTATTATGCGTCGGATCGAAAAATTGTATAGAATAAATCTTATTGCAAATTAAAGTTACTATAAATATTGTTCTATACATTTATTCTGTATCTTGAATATTAACCGAGATATTTTGCATTTGTATTCTGCGTGTGGTCACCAGGGCTATGTTCGGACTTTCCGCCGAGAGCTCTGGCGGCCGTTTCTATAACTATTCGTCCCTTGTGAATAGGTTTAGAGGTTAAGTCAACTGTTTTTTTGGGGCTAGAAAACTACTGGGTTATTACGCCCTAAATAATGTTTTTAGGTTTAGAGGTTTCTTACTACTACAGTTGTTATTAGGCAGATTTCCCTATTGTAAAACTTCACGTGGGAAATCTGCTTAGTTTACGCAGCCCCTGCGTGACGGACTTTTATAAGACAAGACCTGTCGATTGATCATAATTATTTGACTTCCTTATTAATAATAACAAGCTTTTAATCATAGTTATTATAGATTTTATTCTTTCCAACATTCAGTTATTTCAAAATTTTTTAAAGAAGGATTTCTTAGTCCTTATACATTTTTAACTAAAACGCCTAGCAGTTCTCGTGTCCTTTTACTAGTTTATGTAATATTTGCAGTACACATGTTCAATTCCTGAAGTGAAGTCTACTGATTAATATTTGTAACCCTGGAGTGTTAATTCACCAACTTTTATCTCTGTCACTTGATTTTCTTTTTACTGTTTTCTTTCAAATTATTTTTACCTTAGTTTTAAGTAAATCAAATACTTTCCGAAATTTATGGTGCATTGAAGACTATATATATATATATATATATATATATATATATATATATATATAATTTTGAACGGACCTCATTTTCGTCATCTCCTGGGTAGGATCGATGGACATTTGAAGAAATTTTTCGAAACTCGCATCATGAGTACGACCTCAATAGCTGATTTCCCTTGAGGGAAATCTGCTAAATGTACTTTAATATATGCACTTCAAGAGTGCACTTTCAGAGGCCAAGCTCCATCATCAGTGCTTGCTAATTAGAGAAGAAGGCCAAAATCGCCCGGCTGCAATAGTACAGGTTACACAACTCTGATCCTGATCAATTGATTCCTCTACCACACATCATGTGGGGGAAATTACAATAAGTTATGTTAGTGAAGAAAGTGTATTTCCTACAATTCCACAATACTTGCTGGGTGAATTCAGATTCCAATACAATAACGATATTTTAGATATGAACTTCTTCTCCAAACTGGCTTTCAGCTCCAGCGGCGTTCTCATACGTTTCATTATGCAAAATTTCAATTATTAAAAGATTGACTCATGCGGAACAACAGTGACAATACGGGTATATAGCCTGAGGAAGCTGTAGAGCTACCGAACATTTGCGAAAATGAAGCGTAACGAGAAGACCGATAGAACAGAAAGCCGACTTGGAAAATAAGAAAATTCAGCCCAGCGAGGAAGTCTTCGAATTTTATGAAATTAAATAATTCGGCCATTATTTATTTATTCCTTCAAAGAAATTCAGCTAGAGGGTCGTGAAAGATTTTGCATCTTAAACGGACAGAGAAATTTGAAATCCTTGGATTATGGGTTTCAAGATTATTGGATTTTCCTTTCGACAGTTACACACGCCCGCTCACACACACACAACCTGGGGTTTGACGTCTGGGTATGTCTAAAATGAATAGTTAGATATTTTTTCCCTGGCCTAGGCTTTTCCATGCTGCCTACGGTAAAATTAACAGATTTCCCGTAACAGAAATCAGCAGTTGAGCCTGTGTACGTGACTCGTTTTTTTCGAAAAATTCCCTGAAATGTCCATCAATATTACCTGGGATATAATGAAAATGAGGTCCGCGAAAATGTATGTATAAATATATATTTGCCTGTTATTGCTCTAGCTGTCACAATTTTTGTTTAACGTTACCATAATCGATATGTAAGCGTCTCATGCCGAACTAAAGATCGATTTCGTTAATTATTAAAATCGGTCGGGGGAAGGGGGGGGGGTGGTTGATTTTGGAAATTTGAAATATTTCCGTATTATAAGTCGTATCGAAAAATTGTATAGAACGAACCTTATTGCAAATTATACATATGTACTAGAAATGTTGTTGTTATACGTTTATTCTATGTCTTGAATATTAACCGAGATATTTTAATTTTTCAGTTTTCAGTCTTTGGCAAACTGTACTCTGAAATAAACCACATTCTTTGATACTTACTTTAAAAATACTAAATATTGTTTTCGAGAGACCTTTATTATACGAGGTAAATGCAGTTACCATCTGGTGAACCGTTGGCAGGCCTGTTGTTTACATTTGAGACGCTTCCCGCCGGGAGGGGAAAGATTTCTTAGTACCGTTTATATTTAATCACTCAATATTCACGGTGGTGTTGTGTTACCAGTATGTAGATTTATCTATTGTAGAACTTCATCATGGGAATCTGCTTAGTTTACGCAGCCCTTGGATGACGGGAATTTTAACAGTTTGGTGAGAACATCTTCAAAATCTTCTACGCTTCGACCATCCGAACTGTTTTTGAGTAGTCATTACCAAATTCAGTTGAGTTTTTCTAAGTCTGTGCTCTAGTTAATTAAAACCGTGGTTAGGAGAAAGTGTTTTGATGTGGCTGGTAAGTGGCCATTTCCCAAATCAATCATGGCGAGGGAATCGAGTTATACTCCCTCTGGTGGTGTGGGGCCAAACTTGGGCCCTCTTGGGCTTCCTCCATTGTTATACTCATCAACTACTTTCGCACTCAACAATAACATAGCTCCTCTAACATGCTTCACTGATTCTCCATTATTAAAACCGGTTTAATAATTAAAACTCCCCCTCCCAATTTAAATGAAAGGTTTTACAAAAGAATCGTTTTTAGAGGCACTCTGTACCGGGAAAAGTTGGACTACTTAGCGGAGTGTGAGCTTTGATTTAAAAATCCCTTAATTTGATAAAATACAAATATAAAAAACTGCATACGTATCTCTTCCTTTAAAAGTAATTTGACCTAATTCACTAACAAAACGAGGAAAAAGGAGCTACCTAATCATAGAGGTGAGCTAAACTAAAAACCTTGAACAGGAGCTCACTCATCAGTTACAGGAACCTGAACAGGAAGTTATCAGTGCATATTGTGATTAGTAATGTAAATTAATTTGCCAAGTGTGTAATTTGTCCTCAAATAATTAGAGCAGTGATAAAAACACTGAGCTTGTGTATTTAATTTTGAAATCCATAAGAACTCTAATAATCAACGTTTTTGTAATAAATGTAACAATGTTAATAGACTCAATAGCCGACATAAGCTGAATCAATGGTTGTTTGCATGTTCCAAGTGACGGACGGAATTCCAGTCCTTCGTTAAAAATCTGAATCTCATCCATAACTAATTCAATGTCTCTTACATTAACGAGGCTAGGAGCAGTTGTGAAAATATTTTCTAGTGCAAACGTTAACATTTCGAAATTCATTTCCCAGTTGCTTATTAGAGTATTCTTTGTTAGGATATTATTGGAGTAATTACTGTTATTTGGCAGTATAGCAATCACAATGGAGCTAATAACTTGGAGATCCTAATATTCATAGGACTAACACCGCTATTAAAGCGTTGCCTGGGATCAGCTAGAGGTTCTGTTCGTGAATTGATTTTCTTTCTCACTTTATTCCTTCAGTGGGATTTTCTTGGACTGGATACATTTTGGTTGAGCGTCGAAAGTATCATGTATCACTCAGATATAATAAAAAATATCCTTAATTCCATTCCGTTTCGCCAATTGTTGTAAAAGTATACTTTTTATGACATTTATTTCTATTATTGTAATAGACGTATCTTTTATCGCCTTAGTGCGTTCTCCCGCTTTTATATTAGAAATAATAAATGAATAATTTAGCCCTCTACTATAAATTAAAACGAAATTCTCCTCATACATTTTATAGTTCTTTGCGTTTGACAAACTTAATTAGGTGCTATTTTTTTTTGCTAGCTTCAAGGGTAAATATTGATCTTTTAGGGTAGCAAGTTCCTCGGAATTTAATGTCGGGATTTGTCGACTATTCTCAGAATACGTTTTAGTCCTTTTATTTAACTTTACAATTCACGGAAATTTAGAAACCAGCCCTGTGATTCTTGGGAAACTGGTCAGTGCAAGGTTTATTTAAAGCAATTGTGTTTTGTGGAAATTGAATGAAAATTTGTTATTGCATTTTGTTTAAATTTCAGTTTTAAATTAAGGGCAGCTGAGAAGTGTGCCTACGCTGTTATTTGTGGATTTGCTTTTTGTTTCATTGTTAGCCAGTGGTAAAAAGCTAAAATGTTGAAAATACATTAGATCCTGGTGTAACGTTGGGACCAACATCAAACAAGTTAATAATTATCCTTTTCTTTCTTTTCGTAACTTTACTTCTAAATTAACAGAATTTCTAATTTACCGGGCAATAGTATAATTTATTTACTGACGTACTTATTAAATAAAATCCTTAATCCCATCCTGGCTAGAAAAGGGTGGTAACCTGTAGACGGCCATAGTAGGATAAATGTTGACGTTAATAAAAAAAAGTCCGTCACGCAGGGGCTGCGTAAACTAAGCAGATTTCCCACGTGAAGTTTTACAATAGAGAAATCTGCCTATTAACAGCTGTAGTAGTAAGAAACCTCTAAACCTATTCACGAGGGACGAATAGTTACGAAAATGGCCGCCAGAGCTCACGGCGGAAAGTCCGAACATAGCCACTGCTGCCGAGCATGCAGAATACAAATGCAAATATCTCAGTTAATAATCAATATACAGGATAAATGTATAGAACAATATTTATAGTAAATATTATTTGCAATAAAATTGTTTCTGTAATATTTTTCGATCCGACTTATAGTAACGGAGATATTTCGAATTTTCGAATATCCTCCCCTCTAAACCCCCCCCCCTCCCACTGGTCCGATTTCATCTGTTAACGAACTTGATCTTTATTTTTACATAAAACGACTAAATTTCGAGTTTCGTAACGATCAAACAAAAATTGCGACAGCTAGAGCGGTAACAGACAAATATATAGATAATAGGCACATATGCAGGGGCCCCGTAAGGGCTACTGGCGCCTGTGTGCAAAAAAGGATTTTGGCGCCCCTTAAGGCATTTTGAATTATGTTTTTTTTTTATTTATGGTAGGTAGATGCTTGAAATAAAGCAAAGAACTGAACTTTAAAAGTCATATTTATTTGTAGACTAAAATATCAAAATGAAATAAACAGAATAAAATCTAATTTTATTTTTGTGTCCTTGGTTTTGTCGCCCCTAAAGGATGGCGCCCGTGTGCATTGCACACTTTGCACATATGGTAGCGGGGACCCTGCAAATATGCAAAATATTTCTGCAAAATAGGCAACATATTTCGACATTGAGTTTGTTCGTTGAACTTTTTTTGCAAATTTTTCTGTAAGGAACTACGCTATCAGCGTAGGTCACAGGGCAATATCTACTCTTGGAATCGAGATACTTTTTGATCCCTCTTGATTACAAGAATATTATTTGTGTAGGAATTATTAGAAGAAAAGGGGCTAAATGCTACTGATATACCTATGGTTATGTTTGAAACTCGTAAGCTTTAAAGTGAATTTCGACATTTCCAAATTGTGTTGAATAAGAGAGTGGACGTAGCCTAGAATCATTTACAACAGAATTATTTTCGTGCCTACTTTAACATAGAAGCTCGAAACTCTGAAAGCTAAGTGAAGGTTGGTACTTTTGGTTTGTAAATGTTCAAGCCCAATATTTTGCATCAGTAATCTATAATGGTTGGAGAGAGCCTCACTTGACAGGGTATCCTTAAGGGAAATCAGCTTTTGAGGTCGTACTCATGACGCGATTTTCGATATTTTTCTTCAAATGTCCATCAATCCTTCCTAGGAGTTGACGAAAATGAGATCCGTTCAAAACTGTATATATATATATATATATATATATATATATATATATATATATATATATATATATAAAATTGTAACCTCTATCTGGGCATTGATTTTTTTTCGCGAAATTTCACGATAACTTTTCGTTTCACATGTCATAGACACCATATCAGCATTTTGTTTCTTTCGTGTATGTTTGTTTGTTTGTTTGTTACCTTTTCACGCATAACGGCTGAACCCAAATTTTATGAAACTTAGTATGTATATTACTACTAACCCAACTTAGACTTTAGGCTATGTTAATATTCTCTGAGACGAAACAGGAGTGAGGGTTATAAGGGAGGTCTTAAATTAAAAATAGTGATATTTCGTTTCCTATTGCATTTTCGGCATTATGCACAAAAAAAAGTTGTTTAATTTGTTATTTAGAGTAACTTTTGTTATATACACTTTTTTCGTTATACCTAAGCATAAAGGCGTTATACGCTAAAAATGATAGCGGAAGTCAACAATTTTATTTGGCACAAAAGACTCAACCGAACTAAATCAAACTCGGTAT
The DNA here is from genome assembly GCA_019009955.1 of Riptortus pedestris. NCBI lineage: Eukaryota > Metazoa > Arthropoda > Insecta > Hemiptera > Alydidae > Riptortus > Riptortus pedestris. The sequence continues at coordinate 161,870,157 of CM032229.1, forward strand.
GTGAATTAGGACTAACTTCTTCCTTATAATAAGCCATACTAACATTTCTAGGGACGGGCAGGAGTGGGGGTTATAAGGGAGGTCTGAAATTAATAATAATGATTTCCTATTGGGGTTTCGGCAAATATGAACATAACAAAAGTTGTTTATTTTGTTATTTAGAGAAACTTTTGTCATATACACTATCATCGTATACCAAAGTATAAAGGCGTTATAAGGCATGCCTGAAATTAAAAATAGTGATATTTCGTTTCCTATTGGGGTTTCGGCAAATATGAACATAACAAAAGTTGTTTATTTTGTTATTTAGAGTAACTTTTGTCATATACACTATCGTCGTATACCGATGTATAAAGGCGTTATAAGGGAGGCCTGAAATTAAAAATAGTGATCTTTCGTTTCCTATTGGGCACATTACAAAAGTTGTTTTTTTTGTTATTTCGAGAAATTTGCTCTACAATTCTTTTCAGTATGAACTACCAGGTACCTCACCTGGAAAAATTAATTCAAATGTATGTTAATGTTTTGTCCTTAATAATTTATATCTATGCATAATGCACAGGAAACGGGAAATATGACATTATGGAGGACAGTGAAGTCTTACATAAGAAATTAATTTTATTATTAACAAATCCACCGAAACGAAGGGTATTAACCCTAAACACTGGTACGGGTAAATGTCGAAATATTGTGCAAAGGAAAGCCTTGCCAAAAAAATACCATCACCATTCAGCCTCAAATGAATTCCCGAGCGAAGCCGGGTATCTGAGCTAGTATATATATAAAAATTGTAACCTCTGTCTGTACATTAATTTTTTTTCGCAAAATTTCACGATAACTTTTTCGTTTCACATGTCATAGACACCATAACTGTATTTTGTTTCTTTCGTGTCTGTTTGTTACCTTTTCACGCATAAACGGCTGAGGGCTTATAAGGGAGACCTGAAATTAAAAATAGCGATATTTCGGTTCGTATATCTTTTTTGGCAAATATGTACATAACAAAATTTGTATATTTTGTTATTTAGAGTAACGTTTGTTCTAAACACTATCGTCGTATAACGAAGTATAAACGAGATATACACTAATAACTAAAGCGGGAGGCAACAATATTATTGGGCACTAACGGTTCAAACGAACTTAACAAAACTCAGTAAGTGAATTAGCATTAATTCTTCCACGATTATAAGATATATTAAAATTTTTAGGTCCAAACGGGAGTGGGGTTCATGAGGGAGGCCTGAAATGAAAATTTGCAATATTCCGATCCCCATTGGTTTTTCAACGATTTTCTATAAAAAAATATAAAAATACCATCATTAGTCAGAGAACGATGATTTCCATCGCGGGGTATATTAGGTAGATTGTATATAGAAAATACGTACATTATAGATGATATTTAATAATAATAAATGCTATTCATGATTATGATTTGAATTATTCACGGGAGTGTCAAACAGTGAAGAGCAGTTGTACACGTAGAAGCATTGCCAAAAACAGAATAGAATATTTCCGCCTCAAATGATTTCCCGAGCGAAGCCGGGTACCTTAGCTAGTATATCTATATATATATATATATATATATATATATATATATATATATTTGTCTGTTACCGCTCTAGCGGTCGCAATTATTATTTAATTGTTGCCAAACTCCATATTTAGTCGGTTTATGTAAAAAGAAAGATCAAATTCGTTAACGGCTGAAATCGAAAAAGGGGGAGAGGCGGTTTGAGGGGAGGATTTTCGAAAATTCGAAGTATCTTCGTTACTATACGTCGAATCGAAAAATTGTACAGAGTCAATCTTATTGAAAATTAAATGTACTATAATTATTGTTATATACATTTATGATATATCTTAAATATTAACCGAGATATTTGCATTTTCAGCCTTCAGCAAACCCTACTCATGTTACATAAACAATACTCTATTATAAAATAAACTACATTATTCGAAGCTTAAATACTAAATATTGTATTCAAGAAACCTTTATTATACGAAATACATGCAAATATGTCCAGGTGACCTCCTGACTCATTATTAATTACAGTACTAGATATAGTAAATAGTTTTCAATAAAATTAATATGTTATATTCTGATATATATCATTAATTGTGTTTCTTTCCAGTGTGAGACTGATGTTTGTTTACATTTCTAACGCTTCCCGTCGGCAGGTTTTTGAAGTCGACTGAACCATTTCTCATTATCGTTTGTATTTATTCACTTAATATGCACGGTGGTGTTGTGTTACCATTAGGTAGATTTATCTATTACTAAACTTCAAGAGAGAAATCTGCTTAGTTTACACAGCCCCTGCGTGACGGTCTTTTATATCTAGAAACAAGACGATGGGAGATGTCGAAGTTTGTAAGCGGTGCACAAGTGGGAGTTGTCTGGGGAAGCTGGGTCTTGTTCATTAAAGATGATTTGGTAGAACATGAAGTGTAATAGAGCCCGGCTTCCGGTAGAAGGGAGGGAGTTAAAGATCGAACTTATATCTCTACAGCCTTAGGAGTTTAATAATCTTCTCAAACGGTGGTCTTCAACTTCGTTCATTTCTACTGTGAAGTGGATCAAGTATTTTTGATTCACGTTTGATTGCTAGAAAGATTGTTCTGGCCCTAGCCTGTATGAGCTCATCCTTATTCTTCGGTTTGACTTCCACTTTGGCAATAAGTAGAATGATATGGACATCTCAAAAATCTTTACCAAAAGAGTTCCTCTCTTCAATCTAAGAGAGCACTTTACCAGCTTTGGTACACCATCATTACGTGGAACATATTCCATGGTGGACAGTACTGAAAGTTCGTCACTCCGAGTCTGCCTAAACTAAGAAGATTTCCCACGTGGTCCTATAACACACTTATGATTTCATTTCGACACATACTCTCTATTTCTGCGTGAATACTTGAAGGGGAGGGTGCTAAAAGCTGAAACCAATAAACATCGAACAACTCGCTTAGAACTTGAATTATAAAAAACTGAATAGAAGAACTATTGGCTCTCAATTTTTTACGATAGAACTCGTTATAACGGAGATATTTTGAATTTTTGAATTCCTCTCTCTTATCCCCACTATTCCAGGTCTAATATCTGTCGAGAACAAATATGATCTTTAGTGTTGAAAAAAAAATTAAATATCGAATATAGTATAGATTAAATAAACATTTTAAAGTTAGAACGAAACGTCTTAATTGATGACGTCATCGCACAATGAATTTACATGTATCTTGCATAATAAAGGACTCTTGAAAACAATATTTGGTATATAAGGTTAGAATAAAGTAGTTCGTGATATAAGAGGGCGAAGGCTGAAAACTAAGCAATCTAAATATATCGGTTAACAAGTTTTTAATAGCTAGAATATTTATATAACAACATTAAATCGCCAATAATACACTTTTTCTTCAATACACTTTTTTGATCCGACGTGTAACACTGGATGTATAACGAATTATCGAAATTCCGTTCTCTAAACCCCCAACTTGTCCGTTAACGAACTTGATATTTATTTTTCCACAAAACGTTTAAATATCGAGTTTGAAAACAAAAATATACAAAAATTGCACCTCTAGAGCGTTAATGTATGTATATATATATATATATATATATATATATATATATATATATATATATATATATATATATAAGCTAAGGTACCCGGCGATGCCTGGGAAATCATTCTCGACTGACTAATGATGGTATTTTGATAGTAAGACTTCAATGTGGACAATTACACTTCCCTCCACGACGTAATGATTTTCCGAAATAGCCAACCCTGAAGGGTAAATTTTGGGGGATTAATAGAGTAGAAATTTTACTTTTGAAGGATAAATGAAAATGTGTTCCTAATCTATCCCTCTACACTTTTTGACTCACCGTTTTTCAATAGTTCAAACCATAATCATGGGTAGCATTTATTACAATTAAATATCATCTATAATGAACATATTTCCTTTCAAAAGCCAATCCGAGCTCACATAGTATAGGCAAAGTTTTGCACGTAAGACATATATGTGTATATATCTATATATGAGTATATAGAATATTGAACAAACTTCATTTTCTTCATCTCATGGCTAGGGTCGATGGACTTTTGAAGACATTTATCGAAAATCCCGAATGTGTACAATAGCTGAATTCCCTTAAGATAATGAAGATGATGCCGAATTTTGTATGAGAGCAGAGAATATACATACACCTCACTCCACCGTTATGCAGCACTTCAAGGTCAATGATCTTGAAGAGTTATCGTTGGAAGGCAATAAAAAATATCCACTGGTATCTGTATCTGGAAGTCTGTATGGTAAAGCAACATGTGGTTGGGTGTGCGAGGGCAAAATTCTAAAAACAAAAAAAAAATATAAAAAAAAAAAAAAATAAAAATAAAAAAAAAGATTTGACCCTGTCTTTTGATTCAGCTGTTTGCTCGATTTATTGGCAAAAAAAGTTACTGTAATGGTAGATCATATTATGAACGTACGCATTGTCGAAATGTCATCGAGAGAGTCAAATAAAATATGAAAAAGGGGGACAAAATTCATACAAAAGAGAAAGCAGAAATTTTGTTGTAAATCAATGACTGAAGATTTCAGAAACGTTTATTTTTCTTGGGTTTTGTGTATTGAAAGTCCGAGCGATGGAGAACGCAGTAGTATAATTATTAATTTTATGACTGCTGGAAGCTTTTCTAAAGACAAGCCAAAAAAAGTTACACCCACCAAAGGTCTATTCTTTACGGTGGAGGACGGTAATGAATGGACTAGGCTGTTCCATTAAGAAGGAAAAGGGGTCATCTGTCATTAAATTTAATAGAAAAAGCAATTTAGGCCCAACACTCGAGGCCATTTGCCTGTAATTGCTCTCGGCCGGCGGAATTCCGACTGCACATGACGAATGGAATTCGCTTTCGTTTCCAAATGCAGGGAGGCGGCGAAAGAAAGCGAACAGAGAGGGAGAGAAAGAAAAAAAAAAAAGAAAAGTACAATAATCATTGGTAGTGAAGCAGGAGACACGCTCGACTTGCCTTCCATCATAATCCCCATTCATGAGAGTCCTCGTTTTCGGTCGAGGGGCCGTTGAAGGGGTGGAGGGGGCAAGTGCTCGTGAGGATTTAATTGAAGTTTAAAAGGGGGTGGGGGTGGGGCAAAGAGGACTGCCGGGGGTGGCGAGACCCGAGGCCTCAACACCCGCCTCTTTCACTCCGCGCCACCCCTTAGTAATTGGGAGAGGTGACACCGACGATTGCAATTATGAAGGCCCTCTCTTCCGGAATCATATGATAACGAGCGGAAAATTCTTAAAATTTGATTTATGGCAATTATGGACCCTTTCTTCAATATGGCCTAAAATGTAGGCTTATTTCCTCAAATGCTCCAGTAACAAGCAGCCTTACTGCTACCAGCCATAAAGAGCCTATATTTCTGAGCAGTATTTCACTTATATTTCAAAAAATGGAATAATTCTACCTTGTATAGTCTAGTTACTGTGAGACTAGAAATATCGGAGACAACTGCAGTCACTGCTATAAGTGCCATTCCTCAGTATCATGCACACGATAAGTATTAGCCAGAACAATTAGGCAAACCAAATCTTAAATGTACTTAAAGTTTTTATTGTGACAGTGAGAATTTATTCTATGATCTTCAATGCACTTACCCAATTATCGACAAATCGTCAAATTAGCCAATCTGGTAAATCTGAAGGGGCATTCTTCTAGAGAGTTTATGATCATTTTAATTGTAAAATATCTGTATATTTTTTTAGGACTGCGTTAGCTAAGTAGATTTCATCACGTATTTATCTCCAGATGTAAAAGTTCAATGAGAACAATATTAGGCATTTAGGCTTCATATAATGTTCTTCCAAAATATAACAGTTTTGCTGTTAATATGACATGAGAAGAAGTTAGGGTTTACTTAGGGCCGGAAACTAAAAAAAAATAAATACCTCGGTTAATAATCAAGATAGTGAAAACAATGTACATTTATAGAACATAAAATTTGCAATAAGATTGGTACTATACCAATTTTCGACCCGACACGTAATAACGGAAATGTCAAGAATTTTCGAAGAATTTACCCCCACTTTCAACTGGTCAAATTTCAACCATTAACGTACTTTATACTAAACTTTGCTACAGACAAATTTATATATACAACGCAGTATACGGACCTTCTCTTTGGATCGATGGACATTTGAGGTGGAAATTTTTCGAATATCACGTCATTTGTACGACCTCAAGAGCCTTTAGGGAAATCTGCAAAAAAAGATTGAAAAACCACATTCTTGTTATTTTATATCGATAAATAAATAAATGAGTAATTCTTTTGTTAGAGGCTCAGGTTATCGATGTGAGCTATAGCGTTGGCTTTAATCTCACATGGTAAACCTCGACTGGCGAGTTTGATTTCCGGCTGGACAATGGGAATATATTTGGTGATGAACTCGCTAAATAAAATCCTTAGTCCCACCCTGGCAAGAAAAGGATGTCATCAAAAGGAGGAAGTAATAAATAATTCTACTAGTAATTCGTTAAGAGGAAAAATGTAGCAATGGAATTTAATTATTAAAATTAGTTAATTACGATTAATAAAATATGTAAAAATGAAATAAGTATCCTCTAAACCTTAGTAAAATATTTAGTTTCCAAAATATTACAGTATGTGAAACAACTTACTATTGGCGATATAACAAATATTTATTATTACTTATTGTTATTATTACTTATTAATGTCCAATTTTTGATACTATGGCTAAATGGGATGGGTTATCCACAGGTTACCACCCTTTTCTAGTGAGGGTGAGAATGAGGATTTTATTTATTGAGTTCGTCACTAGATAAATTCCAATTTCCTAGGCGGGAATTAAACTTACATTTATTTATTAAAATTGATTTTGTTGAACTTTTGCAATAAGTAATAATGATATGCTTTGTTTGCATCCTTTTTTGAGAAATATTACTTGAGGAATAGTGTGAATTACAAACCAGATGTAGAACACATATGAAATTTGTTTCTATTTATGAGAGTGTATAGGAAGTTTAAGATTTAATATCACTTCGTCACCAATTAAACTTTGCAAACTAAATCACAAGATGTTCTTGGGAGTTCCTACATAAAAATTAGACGCGTTTTAACAATGTTCAATCTCATGTTCTCTTAGAGTCCATAATTATTCAGTTTAAACTCCAAAAGCACCGAAAAAGTTCTTTATTTAGAAAAGTTTTCCCTTATATAATACATGGAGAGAAACTGTTCAGCACCAAAAGGCAGGGGTCTTCTGTTAAATCATTCCGGAGAACATGATTAGCTTATACGGAAATTCGTTTTTGTTTTTTTTTCTACTGAAGTGATTTGTAAATGTACATTCATATTATATTTCTAAATCCCATTGTGCCTTAGTTAAGTCTCTGCTCATTAAAATGATGAATAATCCATAGGAAATGGTCACGGCAGTTTTTTATACCCTGCATTTAACAAGCTAGGGCTTTTCTGAGAAATCCTCTCAATGGAAAAAAAATTGGGAGAAGAAAATTGGACTCTAGCTTCAACAAAGAGAACTCATCAAATGTGACAGTGGGCTTCCAAAAAAAAAAAAATAAAAAAGGGAGGGAGATGGTTTTTTTATTTGCAACTAGACTATTCTTGTGGTTTTTCCGAGGTCGTGTATATATAGAAACTTGTTTACTTTAACTTTTTTTTTCCAGGCAAGTTGTATTGGGAATTATTGAAGAGAAGCCTTTTTAAAATGGAAATCCTTTGTTGATGTCCGTCCCTTTGCTGGTAGGTTCTCTCCATAGTAAAAAGGTGGATTTTGTTACATCTGATCAAATAATAAATTGAGTTATTTCTAACCCCGTTGTCTGCTTTTATTTATTTTATTTCATCTGCAACGTTCCTTGTTTAAATGCTGCTCTTCTAGAACATAAATAAGAACATCTGGAAATGTGGATTCAATGTAGTGAGACTATATAATTAAATTTATCAATAGTTGAACTGCGGTATATTATGTTAAAGCATATTTATATATTAAGGATCCAACATAATTCACAAATTATACTCTCTGTACGAAACATTAATTAATGAAACTGAACTGGGACATTAACTGGCAACAATATTAACAGATTTTAGGGAACGTCTTAAGGAAAATGAATTAATGAGTACAACCTTAATTCCAAAAAATTTCGACAAATGCCCAAAGATTCTACCAAGACAATAAAGTCCGTGACGCAGGGGCTGTGTAAACTAACCAGATTTCCCACCTTAAGTTTTACAATAGAGAAATCTCTATACGAGAGTGTTCGGCTCTACGGACTCAAGGGTCATGGTAACGGCCGAACTAGCTTTCTGCGGAAACTCACGAATACAACCGACTTTAGCCGATCTCATCTCGTCCGTTATCCACACACACTTATATATATATAATTTTGAACGGATCTCTTTTCGTCATATCCTAGTAGGACATGAACATTAGTAGTTGACATTTGAAGACATTTTTCGAAAATCGCGCCGAGTACGACCTTAATAGGTGATTTCCATTAATGGAAATCTGTTAAAAATGAAGTCCGTTTAAAATAATATATATATATATATTTGCCTGGTACCGCTTTAGCGATTGCAATTTTTTTTTATTGGTATCGAACTCGATAGTTAAACGTTTTATGTAAAACTAATGATCGAGTTCATTAAAGGCTAAAATCTGGCCAGTAGGAGGGAGGTTTAAAGGCGGGGAGTTTCAGGCTATCCATGTTATTGAACGTCGTCTCGAAAAATTGTATATAACCAATATTATTGAAAATTAAATGCACTATAAATGTTATTATATACAAGTTTTCTCTTTTTTCAATAATAACCGATACAGTATCATTTTTTATATGCTGAGATGAGATCAGTAGTGTTGTCGACTGAACATGAGAGATGTATGCTTAGTTTACAACGCCTCTGCGTGACGGACATCTTAAATATATCTAAATATCAAAATTGACAATAATCATTTATTGATATAAACATAGTTTTCTATTCTCAAATAATTAATTAAAACCAATGCTTTTATGTTATTTTAGTACTGTGTGGAACTAAGTAATATTAAAGCTGGAATACTACATGAAGGTATACTGCAATAGGTGGTTAAAAATTAATTTAAAAATATAGTAAATGTTCGCAAAATAATATTAACACCGCTATGTTCATTATTGCATTCCATGAAAAAAATTATAAAATTCCAAGGGATCTTTTATCTTTTAACCTTCCAATTCATGGATTCTTGTGAAGGCTGATTCGGTTAATTAATTTTGTAATTCCCCTTCCTCTCATTTAAAATGAGTTGCATAGATTTATGGCTGAAAGTTGAATATTATCACGAAACATTGTGATTTTTAGCACTTTACCGATGTAATGAGTACGGTGTATGAACTCAATTCCTGCAATTCGTTGAGATCTATGTTTTAACTTTTATGATAGTGGCGCCTTCCGTGAATCATCCAAATGTTCAGTTCATAGAACTAAAAAATACAAAACTCACTGAATATTTGATGTAACTAAAACATCTCCTGAGCAACCACTATAAAATATTACATTTTCAGTAATAGTTTACACAAAATTTTCAGATCCAACTAGTATTAACGGAGATATTTATTCTCCCTTATTCCTAGTCCAATAAAAAATAATAACACCCATGTAAGCTTAAAATGACGTTTCGCGACTTATATATACCGATAACAGCTGATTTTATGTATTCCTATAACATTTAAAAGTATCGAGACAAGTATTTTTACAAGCCTAACTCATTATATAAGTCAATCCTCTTCTTGGATTTGTATTTACAAATAGAAATGAAACTAAAATCAATAATGCTTGTTTTTCAGTAACAACTGTTACTTGTTATTTTAGCAGAAATCAGCTATTGAGGTCGTACTCCATACGCGATTAATCCCCCCCCCCCCCCTCAAACTTTCTTCAAATGGTTCCATCGAACCTACCCAGGAGGATGACGAAAATGATTCCGTTTAACAATTATACTATATAATATATATATATATATATATATATAAATATATTATATATTATATATTTGTCTGTTAACGCTCTAGCGGTCCGCAATTTTTGTTTGATCGTTTCCAAACAAGATATTTAAACGTTTTTATGCAAAAAGACAGACCAAGTTCGTTAATGGCCGAAATCGGACCAGTGGGAGGGGGTTTAGAGGGGTGGATTTTTCAAAAATTCAAAATATATCCGTTAACATACGTCGGATCAAATAATTGTATAGAGCCAATCTTGTTAAAAAATTAAATTTACTATAAATATTGTCCTACACATTTATTCTCTTTCTTGAATATTAACCGATATATTTGCATTTTTATGCATGTGTGTGGTCGGCAGGAGTCGGCTACGTTCGGGACTCTCCTCCGAGAGCTAGTGCGAGCCGTTTCGGTAACTATTCGTCCCTCGTGAATAGGTTTAGAGATTCCTTATGATTACTGTTGTTATTAGGCAGATTTCTCTATTGTAAAACATCACGTGGGAAAGCAGCCCCTGCGTGACGGACTTTTATGTATTCCTATAACATTTAAAAGTATCGAGACAAGTCTTTTTACAAGCCTAACTAAATATATAAATATATATATATATATATATATATATATATATATATATATATATACTAGCTCAGATACCCGGCTTCGCACGGGAATTCATTTGAGGCTGAATGGTGATGGTATATTTTTGGCAAGGCTTTACTTTGCACAATATTTTGACATTTACCCGTCCCAGTGTTTAGGGTTAACACCCGTCGTTTCTGTGGATTTGTTAATAATAAAATTATTTTTTTATGTAAGACTTCACTGTCCTGGATATTGTCATATTTCCCGTTGAGCCCCCGTGTTCAGCAAATTTCTCTAAATAACAATATAAACAACTTTTGTTATGTGCATATTTGCCGAAACCCCCATAGGAAATCACTATATTTAATTTCAGGCCTCCCTTATAACCCCCACTCCTGCCCTTCCCTAGAAATGTTAGTATGGCTTTTTATAAGAAAAGCGTTAGTGCTAATTCACATACCGAGTATGGTTTAGTTCGGTTTGGACTTTTGTCCCTAATAAAATTGTGGACTCCCTCTATAGTTTTTAGCGTATAACTCATTTATACCTCCATATACGGCAAAAGTGCATATAACAAAAGTTACTCTAAATTACAAAATAAACAACTTTTGTTATGTTCATATTTGCCGAAAAACCAATAGGAAACGAAATATCGATATTTTTAATTTCAGGCCTCCCTTATAACCCCCACTCCTGCCCGTCCCTAGAAATGTTAGTATGGCTTATTATAATGAAAGCGTTAGTGCTAATTCACATACCGAGTTTGGTTTAGTTCGGTTGAGTCTTTTGTGCCAAATAAAATTGTGGACTCCCGCTATAGTTTTTAGCGTATAACTCATTTATACTTCCGTATTCGGCAAAAGTGCATATAACAAAAGTTACTCTAAATACCAAAATGAACAACTTTTTCTATGTGCATATTTGCAGAAAAAGCAATAGGAAACGAACTATCACTATATTTAATTTCAGTCCTCCCTTATAACCCCCACTCCAGTTCGGCTCAGAGAAAGTTAATATAGCCTTAAGTCTAAGTTAGGTTAGTAGTAATATACATACCATGTTTCATAAAATTCGGTTCAGCCGTTTATGCGTGAAAAGGTAACAAACAAACGAACAAACAAACAAACAAACATACACGAAAGAAACAAAATGCAGTTATGGTGTCTATGACATGTGAAACGAAAAGTTATCATGAAATTTCGCGAAAAAAATCAATGTACAGACAGATGTTACATTTTTATATATATATATATATATATATATATATATATATATATATATATATATACATATATATATATATATATATATATATATATATATATATAAGTTAACCCTCTTCTCGGAATTTTACTTACAAATAAAAATGAAAATAAAATCAGTAATGCTTATTTTTCAGTAACATCTGTTACTTGTTATTATTATTTTGAGATGCTAATTGAACAATGTAAGGCTACTTGCAAAGAAATTAACATCTATAATCTATTCATACAGGTAGTAAAGGTCATAAAGTATTTATTCTCAAAGTATAAAAGTTCTGCTCGAAATACATCTTTACTGACAGGTTGAATAGATTGGAGTTTGTAGTCGCATAAATGGCGGTATCTACACGCTCATCGATAAATAGATATCATTAACTAGGTTCGTGATAAAAGAGGTACAGTAAATATGCCATTATGGTTGATCCATTTACATACCGCTGAGGAAACAGAAGATATTTCATTCCCACGCAAACACACACACAAACACTTTTTTCATTCACACTCACGCTCAGAGACTAAATACCTGAAAATAATTATAAGCTTTCTTTGTGGGTTATAATATAATATACCTGATTGTCAAATTGAAAGGCATTTGAAACTCTATTATCAAAATTAATACATTTTCTAATATTCAGTCAAGAAAATTGGCCTGTTGAGGAAAAACTATTATTTTATAAACATAATAAACAATTAAAACAGCTTGCTGAAGAAATGTATGACTACCTGAATTATTTAAAACTTAAATACAGTTAAATTAATTAATTATTCAGCATTGAATCCAAAATTTGATTTTGTTTTTCTTTTCTTATTTTTTTCCTTTTTCTTTGTTGTAAATAATTTTATTGTACAAATATTTTATGTTATTATAGTTAAAAAAATGTTATGTATCAAGCACACGTTATGTACTAATTATTGTACGGGACGTGTGGCTAATAAACTCCCTTCCTGTAGGGTTACTTCAGGAAGGAAATATATATACATATTACCTACACATCTCAAACGAATGTTTTTCATGTTCAGCAGTAGCTGTAGTATCTTCAGGCTACTCCTGTTATTGATCCCGTGAACAGGCAAACCGGGTTTTTCCTCGCGAACCAACACGGGGAGGGGGTTTGCTTCGACATGCAGTGGTTTCCAGTTGGCTTCTGCATAAGACCATCCTGAAATAAAGTTATCAAGGTGAAAATTACATTCACATCAATAAAGTAATGAGTGGAGAAAATTTCACCCGTCAAAGCCTGAGTTCGTAGAGTGACATACCTTTTTACCTTGTAGACTGAATAAGATGGCTTTCCAGTATAAGTTTCTGATATAGGTTTAAGAATGTTCTAATGACATAGGTATACGTCAAATTGGAGGAAGAATAGATTTTAGTTTTATTATTTATTTATTGAAGCTCATTGTTCAGTCAAAAATGTAACATTTCAACGGGGCTCAGGTTAGCCATGCGAGTTAAAGCGTTGACCTTTATCTCACATGGTAAACCTTGAGTGGCGAGTTCGATTCTCGTTTGGGCAAAATGAAATTACTTAATGACGAAATTCATTAAATAACATCCTAAATTTCACCCTGGCTAGAAAAGGGAGGTAAACTGCAGATAACCCGTCCCAATTAGCCTGCCTTGCTTAAAGTGGACGTTAATAAATAATAATAAAATAAATTAACATTTCAACAATTTTTTTATTGCTTGAACCTTTACTGGCCTACTGGAACTGTCTTTAGTGCATTCGAGTAAGCACTATATATATCGAGTCAAGGGCATTCTGCGAAACGAGAAACATATAGAGTAGTTTCTAATAATAAATACATGAAGTGAACTATTTATTGAAGAAATTTCAGTATTCTGTCAGAATATTGTATGTACTTTATTCAGAATTGTTCTCTAGTGGGTATGGATGAATCAATGTTGTGTAATATATGAGTTTATTCTACCCCGTCTGAACATTACTTTTTGTTCCACGAAGTCTATCTTTTTAAATCCTATATTTAGTTTCTCATAGATATTTTAATTTTTGTTGTGTAATATATGAGTTTATTCTACCCCGTCTGAACATTACTTTTTGTTCCACGAAGTGGACTACATAAAATAAGCAGCTTTCCCATGTGAATTTATACAATAGATAAATCTGCATACTGCTAAAACAACAACACCATTATTAAATACAAACGTTAATGAAAATCTTGCAATTAATTAAAATGAATTCCCAACTGAAACGGCTTCTGAATTGCTAGAATAATTTATATTTTAATAACTAAAATTTTAGTAGTCCAAGAACTAAAGAAGGGGGGGGGCGGATGAACAGAACGTATTTGCATAAATCTCACAAAGCAACGAAGGTAAGGTAAGGTTAGAAACGACAGGTAAGGTTAGAAGAAGCCTCCCACCTTAGCCGAGCAACGAACTTCCCCGACCACAGACTTAATAAAAATGCAAAGATCTCGGTTAATATTCAAGATACAGAATAAATGTATAAAACAATATTTATAGTAAATTTAATTTGCAATTAGATTGGTTCCATGCAATTGTTTGATCCGATGCATAATAACGGAGATATTTCGAATTTTCAAAAATCCCCCCCTAAATCCCCTTTCCTTCTAGTCCGATTTCACCCATTAACGAACTTGATCTGCCTTTTTACATAAAATGGTTACATATCGAGTGTCGTAACGATCAAACAACAAATGCGATCGCTAGAGCGTTAACAGATAAATATATATAAATTTGAACGGACCTCATTTTTGTCATCTCCTGAGTAGGACGATGGACATTTGAAGAAATTTTTCAAAAATCGCGTCATGAGTACGACATCAATAGCTGATTTCTCTTAAGGGAAATCTGCTAAAATGCAATCAGCTATTTCTTAATACCCTTAAGGGAAATCTGCTATTCAGGTAGTACTCACGACGCAATTTTCGAAAAATGTCTTCAAATGTCCGTCCATCCAACCTAGGATACCATGGATATATATATATATATTTGTCTGTTATCGCTCTCGCGGTCGTAATTTTTGATTGATCGGTCCCCAACTCGATATTATGTAAACTCGATATTATATTTATGTAAAAAGAAAGATCAATTTCGTTAATGGCTGAAATCGGACCAGTGGGAGGGGGGTGTAGAGGTGGTATTTTTGAAAATTGGAAATATTTCCGTTATTATGCGTCGAATCGAAAAGTTGTATAGAATCAATCTTATTGCAAATTACATTTACTATAAATATTGTTCTATACATTTATTCTCTATCTTGAATATTAACCGAGATATTTGCATTTGAATTGTGTGTTCGTCAGAAGTCGGCCTTATTCGGGACTTTTCGCCGGAAGCTTGTTCGGCCTTTTCCCTAACTGTTGGTCCCTCGTGAATTCTTTTGGAGATTCATTAATACTACTTTTATTAGTAGGCAGATATCTCTATTGTAAAACGTCACGTGGGAAATCTGCTTAGTGTTTTACGGGCTTTTTCTTCAAGTAAAAAAAACCAAATATCAATTGAGAGAAATCCAGTTAGATTCTAAGTAGAGTAACATGGCCCGTTTTGTTAAGATTCGCTGAAAAGGGAAACATACAAAAAAGAAGTAGGATGCTAGAAAAAGGAAGGAGAGAGAGACGGACGTATAAAAGAATAAAGGTCCCAGTATAAAGGAGGTCAGCTTGGTTGATTCCGTATAATGAACACGGAGGATCCTGTCGTCATTAATTAAACTTATTTAAGTTTTTATTTGCGAGTTTAAAGAAAAAAGAGCAAGTGGGAAATAAAATAAAATAGTTTATGGTATTCTTTGCTTAATGGGCTCGAGAGGAATTCGTTAGCTCTGTTTAGTATCTGTGGAGCTTTACAAGTCTGCTTACAACAAAAGGACCCCTGTTTTCGCCTCCTATTTTTTTTTTATTCCAAAAGTTGGATTCAAAGATTTTCATGATGGTTTTTAGTTAGTGTATATGTACAGCAATTATTTGCATTCACTAACTCAAAAACTGCCTGAATCAAAACGGAAACAAATTTAAAATTGAATTTCCAAAAAAGTGCAGATGACTAGAAGAATAAAATGCGGTTTCTCTGCTATATTTAAAAGGAATAGAAACGCCAGGTTCTCCAGTGTGAATTAGAAAAAGTCCGTCACGCAGGAGCTGCGTTAACTAAGCAAATTTCTTTACAATTACAATTATATTCCTCTCTTGATCTCAGTTCACGATATATTTCGTATTTCTAACTAAAATTCCGTGGAGTAGAAGTGTGGTTTTACCAACAAGGATGGATCTATGTATGCACAAATAACGCACTTAATATATGAGCATTATAAACAACAATTGCAGAATATCAACAACATAACAAGATTGGTTCAATAAACATTCGATCAGACGCTTAATAAAGAATATATTTCGAAAATTGGAACTCCCCTCTTAACCCCCCCCCATTACAGTGCGAGTTTAACCTTTAACGAATATCAACATTAGATTTAAATCACTCTTTTTTGAACAAAAAAGTTCACTCTTTTTCCCTTTGTTGTTGTAGTTTGTCTTTTTTTTGCATTTCACTTTTAAATGACACTTTAATAATGAGTAAATCGCCTGCGTTGCGGAACTCATTTAAATTAAATAAAGATAAAAAAAAATTAAATCAAACGGTTGAATTTTGAAAATGGTGTAGATCAAATAAACATTTTTCAGTCAATCAGCTATTGAGGCTGTACTCATGATGGGAGATTCTACAAATTTCTTTAACTGTCGATCCTACATAGGAGACGTTTGCTGTCTTTCCCAATGAGCGCATGCAAGTAGCTCTGAAGACGGAGACAATAGTCTTCGAAAGCGCTTAGCGCTGAAATAAAAAAAATTGTGAAGAATTGGACGTCTTTCTCTCTCTCCAAGTAAATATCCTTCACTTCCAACAACACTGCTGTGGAAGATCAAGTTCGTTAAGAGCTAAAATCGGACCAGTGGGAAGGGAGGGGAGGGTTTAGAGGCCGAAATTTCGCAAATTCGAAATATCTCAGTTGCTATGAGTTGGATAGAAAATTTGTATTGAACCAATTTTATTACAAATGTAATTTTCTATCAATTTTGTTATGTGAAAATTTTTCATTATCTTAATTATTAACCGAGATATTTGATTATTTTTGGTTTACGGCCTTCAGTAAATCCTCACTCCTACTCGTGTAATATTGAAAATAAGCTATTATATTATGAAGCACATTATTTGGAGTCTAAATACCAACTATTGTTCTCATTGAACTTATACGTTTTGAGATAAATGCAAATATGTGAATCTCGTGGGATACCTGCTTAGATAACGTAGCCCCTGCGCGACGGACTTTTATAATTGTAAATTAATTAATAAAGAATTATTGAAGACCATTTAAAAATTTTTTAAAAAAACTGAGTGTAAAAACGTTTGCTGGCAGCTTTTGAAAGTAGTGCATTTTATAGTAGTGTTCATCATTTTTAATGATAGATATCAGAAATGAAATTATACGACAGTGTTATGATAATACAATTTATTAAAATAAAAAAATGAAACGAAAAAATATAAGCACAACATTATAATTAAATCGTTAAAATTTGGAATTATTACAAACAACCAAAGTTAAATTGTGACACCGAAACCAACGAGACACTTGAGTTCGAATTTTGGAAACTAATCCATCAATGTTTGGATTAATTCCAGTGATACAAAGACTTAAAGAATTTTCCAAATTATCGTCAGTCAGGCTTGTAAGATGTTTTGATTTATTTACTTTCATCATTGGAAAGGAATGTTCACATTTATAAGTACTGCCAAACGTACAAATCTCTCCTCATTTTGGAGTAAGTAGTGTAATATCTTTGTTTAATTGGGCTTTTCGAAATGTCTCGCAAGCCGGATCAAACCTTACAGCGGCCGGTGGTTGCCCACATACGGTTTAGAGCTATTGTGGAATTGAGGAGGTGTGAGAGAAAATAATATATTAAAAAGGAAACATCAGCTGATGAAGTCAGCACAACAGATTCACTGGAAACTGCTTATCGGTAGAGGTACAGATTCATCACATAATTTAATTCCGAAATGAATAAAATGATGGTGTAATGCATATACACATAAATATTCATAATTGTAATTCAAGAATAAAAATCATAGATTTTATAACTTAAATAAGTTTTCAACATATAAATGAGTAAAAAGAAAGAAGGATGAAATGTTAAAACATTTTGTTCTAGGTAAAAAAAGCATTTCGTACATGGCTGAGGGTAGAATATATCCCACAAGACAAAACCTACTCGTTTTTTATCATTACATTTAGCTTTTGAAACTCCATGGCGTGGAAAATATCAAATTCGTGTAAAAAAAAAGTGCTTTGTGGGATTAAGACCTCAAAATGTCACCTCCCTTAGGTGTATAAATGGAATTTAAATTACATTAAAGTATAATTAGAGAGTCAAATCAATATTCATAAAGGTAATTTCTCTTATATTCTTTATGGCGTCATAACAAAAAAATGATATCAAAAGAGTTATTTTTAATTGATAGTAAATCCTGAAAGTAGGACACAGGGGTCTGTATTATCTGAGCAGATTTTCCTCGTGCTGGATGACAATTTGGTGATCACATCCCACCATGTATTTTCTATTTCTCAAGAAAAATCTGATGAGTAGAATTGGGTGGTTTACTGAAAGCTGAAAAGAAGGAGATAAGAAACACTTTGACGACATTTAAGTTACGGAAACATGCATAGAGGAACAATTGGATAGTGCCAATATTTTAACATAATTCGCTCTATAACGTTTTTCGTTCCAACCGATAATAACGGAAAATACGAACATAGCCACTGCTGCCGAGCACATGAGGAATACTAATGCAAATATCTCAGTTAATTTTCAAGATACAGAATAAATGTATAGAACAATATTTATAGTAAATATAATTTACAATAAGATTGATTCTGTAATATTTTTCGATCCGAAGTTTACAATGGAGATATTTTGAATTTTCGAAAATTTTCCCCTCTAAACCCCCCCCCCTACTGGTCCAATTTCAGCCATTAAACTAACTTGATCTTTAGCTTTTTACATGAAACGACGTTTAAATGTCGAGTTTGGTAACGATTAAACAATTATTACGACGCTAGAGCGGTAAAAAATCAATTACAACACAATAGGTACACTAGTGTTCATTCATGCCCTGGGGACCCTCCCAGGGATTTCTCATTCATGCTTATTCAATTATCTAAACCAGGCTTATAGACACCAAGTTTCTGGAAGTCCTTTTCAAGGGCGCAAATAAACCGCAACCGCCTAACCGAGTACTCTATTCTCTTTCGCTTTTTTTAGCAATGTTTCATTCTAATGTCCTCACGACTCACTTTTAGCAGATTTCCCTTAAAGGAAATCCCCCGGGGCTATTGAGGTTGTATCATGACGGATTATCGAACATTTATCTTCAAATGTCCATCGATCCTACCTCGTAGATGACCTAAAATGAGGTCCGTTCAAACTGTATATATATATTTGTCTGTTACCGCTCTAGCGGTCGCAATTTGAGTTTAAATCGTTACCAAACTCTATTTTTAGTCGTTTTATGTAAAAAGAAAGATCACGTTCGTTAACGGCTGAAATCGGACAGTGGGAACAGGGGGGGGGGGGTTCTTTTTAAAGGGGAAGATTTTCGAAAATTCAAATAATCTCCGTTACTATACGTCGGATCGAAATATTGTACAAAACCAACTCTATTGCAAATTAAATTTACTATAAATATTGACATATTACACTTTATCTCTATCTTGGAATATTAACCGAGATGATTTGTATTTTTTATTAAAATCGGGTGGGCCAAACGGACGCTACATTCCACCCAAAAGCAGTTCGGCCGTTTCCTTCACGGCTCGGATCTCGTGAAATTTCTCTATTGAAAAACTTCACGTGGAAAACTTCTTGCTTAGTTCACGCTGCTCAGCGAGACGGACTTTTAGCAGATTTCCCTTAAAGGAAATCAGCTATTGAGTTGATACTCATGACGGAATTTTCGAAATTTTTCTTCAATTGTCCATCGATCCTACCTAGAAGATGGCGAAAATGAGGTCCGTTCAAAACTGTACATATATATATATATATTTGTCTGTTACCGCTTTAGCTGTCGCAATTTGAGTTTAATCGTTACCAAACTCGATATTTAGTCGTTTTATGTAAAAAGAAGGATCACGTTCGTTAACGGACTGAAATCGGACCAGTGGAAAAGGGGGGGGGGGGTTTAAAGGGGAAGGTTCTCACCCCCCGACCACAATCAAAATATCTCCGTTACTATACGTCGGATCGACATATTGTACAAAAACCAATTTCTTATTGCAAATTAAATTTACTATAAATATTGTAATTTTTTTTTTTATATATACCACTTTTTCTCTATCTTGAATATTAACCGAGAATTTGTATTTTTATTAATCACGGTGGGGGCCAAACGGGACGCTACATTCCACCAAAGCTGTTCGGCCATTTCCTTCACTGGCTCGGCTTTCGTCAAATTTCTCTATTGCAAAACTTCACGTGGGAAATCTGCTTAGTTTACGCTGCCCTTGCGTGACGGGACTTTTTTTATAAATTTTTGACGTGTTCAACGATCTCACATATGAGACGACGAGAATGAAGTCCAAAATTCATATCTAAGTATAGCCATCTCATCTTTTTTGCTCATGCTATTATTTTACTATTCAAATACGAAATTTCAATTCCCATTTTCATAGCGTTTTTACAGGAATTTTCTTTCCATTGTCCTCACAAAAATAGCTTAAATTTTTGATAGAACTGATAAGGCAAGTTTTACTTAAAGATTTTTTTAGTTAGATGTGTATTTAGGCTTTTTATGCTTATTATTATTTTTTTTTTCATTTATTTTAAATGTTTTTTATTTAATATTTTTCCATAATAAATCAGTAAAACTCCCCTTATCCAGAGCCCTAGTTTGGTACTCTTTGCGAATATAGGACAATAAAACTTGGAATCCTATGAGATTCTTTTTAGCATATTTTCCTTAAGGGAATCAGCTATTTAGGTTGTATTCATGACGCGATTTTCGAAAAATGTCCTCAAATGTCCATTGATCCTACATAGGAGATGACAAAATGAGGTCCGTTGAATTTTCTATTTCTGTTACCGCTGTAGCGGTCGCAGTTTTTGTTTAATCGTTTGATATATATGACCAAATTTGATATATAAGCATTTTTTGTAAAAAAAGAAAGATCATGTTCGTTAATGGCTGCAATCGGACCAGAGGAAGGGGGTTTAGAGAGGCAAAATTTCGAAAATTCGATATATCCCCATTGTTATACGTTGGATGAAAAAATTCTATAAAATCAATCTTATTGAAAATGTAATAGTGTTATATAAATGTTTTTGAGTACGCTTTTTCACTACCTAGATTATTAACCGAGATATTTGCATTTTTTAGTTTCCGCTATGAGTAAACCCTTCCCGTACTCATGTCATATTAACAATAAGCCGTAATATTGTGAAACCCTTTATCTCTGGAATATGCTGGATGGTAGAGGAACCAATTGATCAGGATCAATAAGAAGGCCAAGCCCCCTACTGTTTTTTAATATAATGCAGAGTGCACTTTCGGAGTCAACGCTCCATCCTCAGTGCCTGCTGACAAAAACAAACCTCGAGTTAATTTAACATTCACAGCATGGCCAAAGGCAAAATAAACAACAGTCATAAAAAACAAACACAATATAAATAGTAAAAACAATGTTAATTCTTAAAACTAGTCAACTAATAAAAATATAAAATCTAATCCTAGTCAACTACTAAAAATAAAGCCAAAACAATAAAAAAATTAATAACAAGTCAAATAATAAAAGCAAACAACGATAAGCATATGTCAAAAACTATCAAATAAAATTAAAAACTAAAAAAACTACCTAAATTTCAGATTTATATGGAAAACATATCACAGTGGGTGATGTTTTCCATATAAATCTGAAATTTAGGTAGTTGTTTTAGTTTTTAATTTTATTTGATAGTTTTTGACATATGCTTACCGTTGTTTGTTTTTATTATTTGACTTGTTATTAATTTTTTTATTTTTTTGGCTTTATTTTAGCAGATTTCCCTTAAGGGAAATCAGCTATTGAGGTCGTACTCATGACACGAGTTTCCAAAATTTCTTCAAATGTCCATCGATCCTACCCAGGAGATGACGAAAATGAGATCCGTTTCAAAATTATATATATATATATATATATATATATATATATATATATATATATGTATATATATATATATATTTGTCTGTTAACTAGCGGTCGTAATTTTTGTTTGATCGTTACCAAAGTCGGAATTAAATCGTTTTATGTAAAAAGGAAGATCAAGTTCGTTAATGGCTGAAATCGGACCAGTGGGAGGGGGGGTTGAGAGGGAGAGATTTTTGAAAATTCAAAATAACTCCGTTATTATGCGTCGGATCGAAAAATTGTATAGAATCAATCTTATTGTATATAAAATTTACTATAAATATTGGTCTATACATTTGTTCTGTATCTTGAATATTAACCGAGATATTTTCATCTGTATTCTGTGTGTGGGCGGCAGGACTCCATGTTCCGGACTTTCCGCCGAGAGCTCTGTTGGCCGTTTCCGGAACTATTCGTCCCTCGTGAATAGGCTTAGAGATCCCTTCCTACTACAGCTGTTATTGGGCAGATTTCTCTACTGTATAACGTCATATAGGAAATCTGCTTAGTTTACGCAGCCCCTGCGTGACGACTTTTAGTAGTTGACTAGGATTAGATTTTCTATTTTTATTAGTTGACTAGTTTTAAGAATTAACATTGTTTTTACTATTTATATTGTGTTTGTTTTTTATAAATGTTGTTTATTTTGCCTTTGGCCATGCTGTGAATGTTAAATTAACTCGAGGTTTGTGTTGGTCAGCAGGCACTGAGGATGGAGCGTTGACTCCGAAAGTGCACTCTGCATTATATTCAAAAACAGTAGAGGATTTGGCCTTCTTATTGATCCTGGGTGAAACACTTTGTTGGAAGCCTAAATACTGAATATTGTCCTTATTGAACTTTTACGTTATGAGATAAATGCAAATCGATCAGGATCAATAAGAAGGCCAAGTCCTCTACTTTTTTTTAATATAATGCAGAGTGCACTTTCGGAGTCAATGCTCCATCCTCAGTGCCTGCTGATTAAAGCTGCGTTTGCCTGGACCACGACTGCCGGGCGACTCTCTCCCCCCCCCCTGTCGCCCGGCAGTCGTGGTCCATGCAACGCAGCTTTAATCAGCAGGCCACTGAGGATGGAGCATTGACTCCGAAAGTGCACTCTGCATTATATTAAAAAACTGTAGAGGACTTGGCCTTCTTATTGATCCTGATCGATTTGTTCCTCTACCATCCAGCATATTCCAGAGATAAAATGCAAATACATGAGAAATCTGCTTAGTTAACGCAGCCCCTGCTTGACGGACTTTTTTAGATATACACTAAAGATTTTTCTTATAGATTTTCTGGACACAATATTCAAATATTTTTCATACGTCAATCACCAACAAAAACGTTTTTTTTTTCCCCAGGCAGACTTTATAAAAAAATGCCATACTTGTTTTGATGATTACATACCACCACTTCAGAAGCCATTGATTTTAGTTATGAAGGACTTATCTCATACCCTGGTTGAAACGAACCTTCCTAGCAGGTCGTAGATAGGTTTTCAATGAACAGTCTCTCTAGCAATTAAAGTATATAAAATAAACTGTATTTGCCAATTATTTCATTTGAAATATATAGATTGTATGAAAGGGATGGGGGATGAAGGGAAGACCTTTTTACCCTTGAAGAAATATCTGTTGATTTTATACAAATACTTCCTCTTTATAACAGCATTGTTTTCATTAAGAATCATTGTTTTATATCATTAAAACTTGTTTTCCCCTATTTGCTCATTTCAAAGTAGAATATGTTCGTTTTATCTTCTTATGCTCATTTGCTAATTATTTTTTATAGAGTTTCATTGTAATGTAATACTATGAGTAATGTAATACTTTATGATGTATTATTAAAATTCATAGCAGCTATTTGAGTTAAAGAGTTGTCTTTAATCTCACATGGTAAACCTAGAGTGGCGAGTTCGATTCCCGCCTGAGCAAAGGAATTTATTTAGTGAAGGAATTCATTAAATGACACCCTGGCTAGAAATGGGTGATAACTTGTAGATAACCCCAATTAGCCTTAATTGCAAAAAGTGGACGTTAATAAATAATTTAATTAAAATTAATTGCAATAATTTTTGCTTGTTTGCAAAGTTTGAGCAGTTCAAAACTTGCGGTTTTTAGCAGATTTTCCTTAAGGGAAATCACCTATTGAGGTTGTACTCATGACGCGATTTTCTTCAAATGTCCATCGATCCTACCTAGAAGATGACAAAAATGAGGTCCGTTCAAAACTGTATATATCTCTATCTATTTATATATTTGTCTGTTACCGCTCTAGTGGTCGCAATTTTTTTCTTATCGTTATGAAACTTAATATATAATCGTTTTATACAAAAAGAAAGATCAAGTTCGTTAATGGCTGAAATCAGGTAGGGAAAAGGAGGGGTTTAGAGGATGAAAACGTCGAAAATTCTTAATATCTCCGTTATTATGCGTCGGATCGAAACATTGTATAGAACCAATATTATTGAAAATGTAATGTTCTATAAATGTTGTTATGTACATTTTCTCACTATCTTGATTATTTACTGAGATATTTGCATTTTTTAGTTTTTGGTCTTCAGTAAAGCCCTACTCCTACTCATCTCATATTTTCAGTATTCTATTATGTTATGAATCACTTTATTTGAAGCTTAAATACCAAATATTGTTCTCATTGAACTTTTAAGTTTTGAGATAAATGCAAATACGTGGGAAATCTGCTTAGTTAACGCAGACCTTGCGTGACGGACTTTTGTTTAGTTCATAGCATTTTGAACGAATATTTTTTCGAATTCAGTACATTATGTATGAAATGGATACACGTAAACATTTCTACGTCTGGAAAAAATGTCCATTGCACCACTAGGACTAAAATGTCAGATATTGTAGGATAAGGGAGAACTAGTGACTATCAAACGATTCATTGTACGAACAAAGCTGGCCATTCTCAAATTACAAAGGGCTCATTCAGTTTCATTCCCTTTTCCAGTCCAGAACCTAACAAGCATGTTGATTGTCCAAGATTCCCTTGTAAACTATGTACAATTAACTATCTCGTTTGTTGTTTTACTCGAAACTAATTACGCTTTGTTACCATTGTTAGTCTTTGTAAGTTGAGATTCCGTCCACTCTAGGACATCAGTTTTTTTTAATTATTTCTAATGACAAGTACGACTAAAGTCATTAATGGCAAGAAAGATATTTAATTGTACTAATGAGTAGTTACATTTTAAGTATGAATTTGGTTTTGTCATGAGATCAAAACATTTTATACAACCAATCTTATTAGCAAATTTAATGATCTATAAATGTTGTCCTATACATAGTTTCTGTATCATGAACATTAACCGAGATATTTGGATCCCGAGATGTTTGGATTTTATTGCTTTCGGCTTTCAGTAATCTCCCACTCCTATTCTTGTCATATTAGTAATGCGCTGTTATGTCATGAATAACTTCATTACAAGCTTAAATAAAATTATTATTTTCATGAAACTTTTTACTCTGTGAGATATATGCTAATACATTCTGTTGACTCGCCCCCTCCTCTTCTTTTGTTCTTGGATTATTAAACTTTGAGTGATTGAGATTATTCTGTTTGACTATAAATTACAGTACCTGCTACAGTAAATAGTTTTCAATAAAGTTAATATGTTCTATTCAGATATATTTCATTAATTGTTCCGGTCTTCAATGTTTCTATCTATCTATTTACCTCTGAGAGGTTGGCTGACCTGTTTGGTTAGAATTCAGACGCTTTCCAGTGAACTTTGGTTTTGCCAGTATGTAGATTTGTCTGTTTTAAACCTTCACGTGGAAAATCTGCTTAGTTTACTCAGCCCCTGCGTGATGAATCATTTAGCAGATTTCCCTCAAGGGAAATCAGCTATTGAGGTTATTCACATGACGGAATTTTCGAAATTTTTCATCAAATGTCCATCGATCCTACCCAGGAGATGACGAAAAGGAGGTTCGTTCGAAATTATATATATGTGTATATATATATATATATATATATATATATATATATTATAATGAAAGGTTTATTTAATTTTTATTAATATTTAAAATTCAACTACTGTACCGGCTTACTTCTCCGGGTCTTATATTGCACGGCAAGCAATTTTATTGTTTCCACCATCTCTGCTTATAATAAGCTAATTTAACTATTTTAATCCGTGATATAAGGTCACATTTAGGCTAAGCTAATTAAAGAAAACCACTTACGCTCTATGTTTGCATCTTGAGAGTCGGACTGGTTTCATTCCTCCCTCACGAGAGATTGCCCTTTGGACTCCAGGGGTCCGCTGTTCGTCCCTTGACAGGTGCTGCTACCTCGTTTAAAGCCTAGTACTAGTCACTCGGATCTCATAGATATAGAGACAGCGGAGAACCCAGACTCGACCGTTACATATGCCCACCCAGAGAGAAAAAAAAATTATATTTTATATAATTTTTTTTTTTTTTTTTTTTTTTTTTTAATAAAAAAAAATATTTTTTATATTTTTATTTATTTTAATATTAATTTTTTTTTTTTTTTTTTTTTTTATAAAAATAAATTTTTTATTTTTTTTTTTTTATTTTAATATTACCAATTTTTTTTTTTTTTTTTTTTTTTTTTTTTTTTTTATAACAATAAATATATTATATATTTTTATTTATTTTAATATTACTACTTTTTTTTATTATATTATTTTATATTTAATAACACGAATATATTAATTTTATTTTATTATTTTTTTTTTATTAAGAATAAATATATTATCCTATTCTACTATTACTAATAAATTTTTTTTTTTTTTTTTTTTTTTTTTTTTACTAACAATAAATATTTTATTTATTTTTTATTTATTTTTATATTACTTATTATTTTCCCTATTCTCTATCGAAATTTCTCTTTGTCTAATTTTTACTCTATTTGGGTTGTTTCCTTCATTTCTCACGACTTTTCTTCTCCATCCGTTCCCCTCATGATATCCTGGGGCTGGTAATTTTTGTAAAAGGTCAAGAAATTTCTCTTTATTACTGATTTGGCCGACCCCCAAGATACATTGTATTTGCCATGGGGAAGTGTTTTATTATGCATTTTATTTGATAAGACTCGGGAAAAGGTGGATTAAGATATTTATAGTCTTTAAAATAATTTCCTGGCATAATCATCCATAGTTAAATTTTATCCTGGGCGATATTTCCCATTGGTAATTTGATTTCTACATTCATCCTGCCTATCTTCTCCCCAATATTTATTTAAAAATCTTTCTTTAAAATGAATGAAATTTCTAATAAATTCCTTTTCAATCAGCCACCAAGTTCTGGGAACTCCCCTCATGCACTCTGAAATAATTAACTCTTGTTTTCCCCATGTATCTACTCCATAAATGTTAAAATAATTTTCTAATTCAGAGAGAAAGGCAGTAGGGCTCTCCTGTCGACTATCACTAAATTTAGGACATCTCGCTTCAGGATTGACTCTAATTTCTTTATAGTTGGGCAAATGACCTATCTGAACTTTTTTTAATTCTTGTCTGATATTTTCCATTTCATCAGCTATACCTCCTATTTTGAAATCTGTCTCTAATAAATTCTCTATTTGTATTAACGATCTATCTTCAATTATTTGTTTATTTTCGTGAGTAATTTTCTGAATATTTTGATTTATTTGATCATTTATCTTCCCTTGGACAATCTTTTCATGCTCAATTTCCCCTTTTTAAATTCAATTCCCGAATTAAGTTTTTCTGTTGATGGCATTCTTGTCGGTTTTCTATTGATTTTAGCATACATTTCACCAACAGGTCACCACCTGTAATTCCGTGTTTGAAGTATTTCTACAGTCGGAACGGTTTCTTTTTTTATAGTTTCTGTTTTACATGCTAAACCTATTCTCTATAGATTTAAAGTTTATTTCATTTTCGTTTTTTAAGATTATTTATCTCATTCACAATTCATTTCTCACGTTGATATACTATCTCCTCGAGTTTCTTCGATATCTATTTTCAATGATTCAATACTATTTCTAACTTCCTTTCGTGTTTAAATTCTTCTAGTTTGTTTTATATTTTTTTCGAGTTTGTTATTATTTTCTTCGAGTTTATTATTATTTTGTTCTAGATTGTTATTATTTTTCTATCTAGTTTATTATTATCTTGTTTAGTTGTTATTATTTTGTTCTAGTTTGGTGGATTATTTTCTTCTAGTTTGGGCTATACATTCGAGTATTTCCCGCTTTTAATTAAGTTCATTATAGCTTCCAACATGTTTTGATCTTGTTCGATAGGACTACTGACCTCTTTTTAGTCCTTTTAAATCGTTTAAAGTATTTATATTCTGGTTGAAGTACACCTCGCGGTTGTGTCAAAACACCCAAAAAAAACAACTCAAATTTGCTATCTCAGTAGCATAAACGGTACTTCCCGAATCCCTCTAAATTGAATTATATGTCTAGCCTGATCTTCTATATATGTTATTATTGGTCTGTGTTCCCTCTAACGGTTAACTTTCAAATAGATTGATTTTCAAGATCCAAATTCCACTTTTCTGTTCTAACATCACTAAGCGACCCAATACCTCCAAAACTTTTGCTATTAGTATTAAAATCCATTTAAATAATCTATGTTAATTTAAACTAAATTTTTTTTTTTTTTGTGTATCATTTAATGATAGTCCGAAATAAATCTTTTAAAGAGATGTTTAAATTTAAAAAAAATGTTTAAGCCGTGCCCTCATCGCGTTGGGCGCCATTTTAATATAATGAAAGGTTCTATTTAATGTTTTATAAAACATTTAAATTCAACTATGTACCCGGCTACTTTCTCCGGGTCATTACATTGACCACGGCAAGCATTATTGTTTCCACCAGCTCTGCTATAATAGCTAAATTTAACTATTTACATCCGAGATAGTCGCCACATTTAAGCTAGCTAATTAAAGAAACACTTACGCTCTTGTTGCATCTAGAGGGTCGACTGGTTCAATTCTCCCTCCAAGAGATTGCCCTTTGGACTCCAGGGGTCAGCTGTCCGTCCCTTGACAGGTGCTGAGCAACCCTCGTATAAAAAGCATCTAGTACAAGTCACTTCGGGAATCTCATAGATATAGAGACACGAGGTGGCTCTAAGGCTCGAAACCGTTACACAATATATATATATATATATATATATATATATATATATATATATATAGATATATATATATATATATTTGTCTGTACCGCTCTAGCGGTCGCAATTTTTGTTTGATCGTTACCAAACTCGGTATTTAGGTCGTTTTCTGTAAAAAGAAAGATCAAGTTCGTTAACGGCTGAAAGCACTCGACAGTGGGAGGGGGGGGGTTTAGAGGAGGATTTTTCGAAAATTCAAAATATCTCCGTTACTATTACGTCGGATCGAAACCAAGGTATAGAATCAATCTTATTGTAAATTAAATTTACTATAAATATTGTTTATAATACATTTTTTTCTTTATCTTGAAATATTAACCGAGATATTTGCATTTTTATTAAAGTTTGGTCCGCCTAACGGACGAGAAGTTGTATTTCCCGCCAAAAGCTAGTTCGCGCCCTTTCTCGCAGACCTGTTCGGCTCTCGTGACATTTGTCTCTATTAAACCTTCACGTGGGAAATCTGCTTAGTTTACGCAGCCCCTGCGTGACGGAGTTTTTTTTAAAAGGCCACTATAAGCCTGAACTGGTCAGCAACATTGAAATAGCCCTATATATTGAAATATTTCCTTTTTTTCCCCCGAAAGAAATATTTAAGTCAGAGTATAAAATATTTACCACCTTGCTGAGGAACCTCCAAATACCACTTATTGGTTCCCAGTTCATCACGAAAAACATTTCTTTTTTTATAGCAAGAGTACTTTTCTGTTAAAACTGTCGGCTGTATTTATAGTAGTTACTTATATGTTATTCGAACCATTGGGCTAAATTCTCTCTCTCCTCATATCGGCAAATAGCTACTCTACATCGTTCAAGACAATGTGCACTAGTTCCCATAAGTGGGCAACCTAATGAGATGAAAGCATCTCAGGCAGAGTGGATAGGTTACTCCTTAATGACAAAGAGATAAAAAGACATATAAAAGCGAAATATATTTTATGAGGATGGCGTGCAAAGTACAGATACTGTAGCTGACGTAAATACTGGAAGTGGGGCGCCCTCTAGCAGTACATAAAATAACCAGTAGAGAGAGCTGCCTCTCAGAGAAATCCATTTAGTTCCTTAGTTTCCTATTCGTTGCTTTGTCATGTAACGTTCATTATTATAAACCAGATAATAAAAGATTCTTCCACCGTAAAATTGGTTTATCCCTGCTTCTGGTTGGCTGAATGGTCACCGAATTATACTAACCTGAAGATGTTGATAATGTGATTCGCCCGTAACCCTAGCAACTTACAGATCATCTTTCATTACCAGGGTTAAAATAGTATTATTATATTTCTTTGTTATTTAACTTTTATCTTGATGGGGGTTTCGCAATAAGCCTGCAATGAGCTTAAAAATTCTTTAATATGTCCAAATGTTTTAACCATTTCAGGCATACTTAGGAACAATCTATATATTTTTTTAAAAAATATCACAGAAATAATAATTGTTTATACTCTTTTATAATAAAAAAACAATCTTACCATTATTAGATTGGTATGACTGTCATTTATATGAAAGAAGGTAACTTTATGATTAACGCACTTAATGATTTAATAATTATGACAATATAATTGCTTTGGTTTACTATTTTCAAAAAACAGCTTAGGCGCAGCCAAATTTAACCTAATTTTGATTATGATAATGATCAAATCGTAGGGAAAGAAACAAAATGAAAAACAGGGAAACATTTTAGAAGCGTTACATATGAATTTACAGAAATCTGTTAATTTCAAAACAGACTGTTTAAATATGAATTATAATTTTGCGAATAATTTATTAGAACTATCAAAGTTATGAATTAAAATGGATATTAGTATTTGAACCAATCTCCACCATGGACAATCTTTTTAACCTTAATTTTAATCTTTTAAACATTTTATATAAGTAATAAGTTTTTAGATTAAAAGAATATGTTTTAAAATAATATGATAAAACTCATTTTGTTGTAAATAGTAAACCAAAGTATGTACATAATCATAATTATTGAATTATTAATTTCATTAACCATTGACCACCAATGTGATGAAGGTTAGATAGTTTTAGTACTATAAAGGAGTATAAACAATTTTTATTTTTAATCATGATATTTTTAAAAATATATAGATTCTCCCTATGGATGACTGAAATATTAAAAAAATATAGACATATTAAAGAATTTTTAATTACCATGGAGACTTATTGCCATATCCCATCCAATTAAAATATATAAAGTCTCAGTCTTCATAGAAAAATATATTAAATTAATTTTTCTCTTCAACGTGTATAATATTAAGAAAATGCCATTCCCCGCAGCAGTAACGAGATCAATAACTAATTCAATATATAAAAGAGTATCCTACAACATTGCAAACGCTGTATGCTGTGACGAATATATTTATTCCTTATTAAATAAATTTATAAAGGATACGCACTACATATTGGTTTCTTTTTTTCTCAACTCAATGCCATAAAAATGAACTTTTGCGAGTAAAGTGCATTTTAAGAGCAAACGATAACGCATGAAATGTAATCATTTGAAAAGAAAAAGTTGTATTTAAAAACAGATAAATAAAATTTATTTTTTATCAAAGAAATTAAATAATTTTTTATCGATTATAACTTCGGTGAACGTGTGTGTTTAAATTGCAACCTTCGCCCATTAATTCCTTTATTAACAAATAGTTTTATCAAAATGTATAAAACTCGTATTCATAATTCATCAATGATATTTTGTTTTAAACAGAGCCTATAATTTTTAATGTTGATTTAATTACTGATTGTGACTTCCCTACATACAGTAGTAAATCAGTAAAATATTTCATTTTGGATCTTCCAACTTTATTTATTCTTTTAATTTTATTTACTTATTTAATTTTAAAATATTTTCAGCATTTAACAAACGGAATACAACGAAACATATAATTTAAAAATATATTAAAATCATTATTTGAGTAGAAACATGGTAATTGAATTGAATGGAGTTTAGAGATAGTAGACTAGAGTAAACAGGCTGATTTTTTCTTCTAATTTATTTATTTATTTTACATATCATTATCATAGAGTTTCTTCTTAAGAGACTTCTATTGTTGCCAATAAAATATGTATACCCTATACTTCTAGAATTTTGTTCATTACCAAAGTTTAACCCTCCGTCGGGCGCACCTCTGGACGAAACAGAATCGGGCGCACCCGGCCTGAGAGGCCGCTCACATATTTTAAACCCCCACTACTCAACTAATTAATTTTAATTTAAAACGCTGGTAGGACAGACTTCGCAAGGATCTTTGGAAACCAAATATAATATTTATAACGTAAAATATTGTTTTTATTTGAATAAAATGAAGCTTATACTAAAACAAGTAAAATTGATCAGGCACATTCGGCCTGAGAGGCCAGAGTTAGACTAGCACTTATTTCTCAAGATATCGACGAACTTCCATATAGAATAGCAGTAATCTTAGTAATAAGGGTCGATTGCAATAGATATATCTGAAAAAAGATCATCTTCGAAATTAAGGAGCAATTGGGCGCAGTCGGCCTCACAAGCCACCTAGTGGGACAGACGGTCTGGATTGAAGGATGGCAATAGACTAAAGTAGGGGATTCAAGCAATGAACACGAATCAGGAAATTACTGGGAATGGCCCCTCACGGGGGGGAAAACTCAGAATGAGGCCGTGGTATCAAAAAGTATGTTTTCCTGGCCTCTCAGGCTAGCTGCGCCCGACGGGAGGGTTAAGAAAGCTTTACAAAAAAAAAAAAAAAAAAATGCATAAGGTGTGTGTGAGTGGTTGTAAATTATAACTGACGTTTCGATGATTAGATGATATTTTTCGGTAATCAGGTCACGAGTATACCTAATACTTGATTATCCTCTTGATTTATGATAAAGCTGGACACTTTTTCTTAATTTTATAAATCGGATCGGAAATGATAAAGCCATTGATCGGTTTCCAGCACTGAAAGAGTAGACATTTCTTAATGTGTTTCAAGAAATATGATAAAACATTCACGTTTCAAATTATTAGGTTAATTGAAACAAAATAAACACAGATGAGTGGAATAATTGGAGAGATGAATTTGGCAACATAGCAAGCAGAAATTGTTATCGATTTAATGCTAGCATTTACCTGGAAAATTCTCCCCCCCCACCACTCATGTACCATTAACTGGCAACCGTTAGACTAAAGAAAATCTAATTATTGCTTTCGTACTCGACAGTAAAAGTGGAGCAATTAATGGACCTAAATTCAATTATAATGCCATCACTTTAATAACCCCATTTAATGTTGAGTGTCTCTTTATTGACTATGTTGGAACTTATAATTAAAATTAATTTAATAAACATTGCCCATTAACGGATGTTATTATTTATGAGTAAGGTAATGGACTCACATGTCTTTTAATGTAGCCATAGTTTAATATAATATTAATATGGCTTTTAGGATTGCAGTTTCCATTACAGTTATTTTACAAATCACACGCGCGCGCGCAGACTCACATACATACAGTTTATAAGAAAAAGGACTCCATGCATGAAACTCGGGGGAATAGCAGGTGTTGAAACAGAAAACTCAGTCACGCAGGGATTGCGCAAATTAAGCAGATTTCCCACCTGCTGATATAACATACTTGAAGTACGAATAACTCGCTTAATAGTTTCGAAAAAATGCATAGAACAACAATTGTAAAACATTAAGAGTTTAGCCAGATTGGTTCTATAACTTTTCTCGAAGCGACTCATGGAGATATTTTGAATTTCCGAATCTCCCCTCACTAAACCCCCACTATTCTAGGTCCGATTTCAGCCGATAACAAATATGATATTCAGTGATGACTAAAAGGGTTAAGGGGCTCAGGTTAGCCATGCGAGTTAAAGCGTTGACCTTTATCTCATATGGTAAATGTAGAGTGGCGAGTTCGATTCTAGCTTCGGCAACAGAAATTTATTCAGTGACGGAATTCATTAAATAAAAGTCCGTCACGCAGTGGCTGGGTAAACTAAGCAGATTTCCCACGTGAAGTTTTACAATAGAGAAATCTGCCTAATAACAACTGTAGTAGTAAGAAACCTCTAATCCTAAAACATTATTTAGGGCGTAATAACCCAGTAGTTTCTAGCCCCAAAAAACAGTTAACCTAACCTCTAAACCTATTCACAAGGGACGAATAGTCATGGAAACGGCCGCCAGAGCTCATATAATATTCAAGATACAGAATAAATGTATAGAACAATATTTATAGTAAATTGAATTTGCAATAAGATTTATTCTATACAATTTTTCGATTTGACGCATAATAACGGAGATATTTTGAATTTTCAAAAATCTCCTCCTCTAAACCCCCCCCCTCTCACTGGTCCGATTTTGACCATTAACGAACTCAATCTTTCTTTTTACATAAAAGGATTAAATGACGAGTTTGGTAACGATCAAACAAAAATTGCGTGTATATATATATATATATATATATATATATATATATATATATATATATCTATATATATATAATTTTGAACGGACCTCATTTTCGTCATCTCCTGGGTAGGATCGATGGACATTTGAAGAAATTTTTCGAAACTCGCGTCATGAGTACGACCTCAATAGCTGATTTCCCTTAAGGGAAATCTGCTAAAATCCTTAGTCCCACCCTGGCTAGAAAAGGGTGGTAACTTGTAGATAAGATAGTGGTTCCAATTAGCTTTAGTTGCAAACAGTGGACGTTAATAAATAATTTAATTTAATGAAAGGGTTAAATAATAATATAAATTATAGTGGCAGCATTCATTGCCGTGGTAACGTAATGAACGTTGTCATGGCAACAGAGCCTTCCAGCTAGGAACAATAGACGTTTGTGAAAGCTAATACTTTTATTAGCAGATTTCCCTTAAGGGAAATCAGCTATTGAGTTTGTACTCATGACTGAATTTTCAAAAATTTTCTTCAAATGTCCATCGATCCTACCTAGTAGATGACGAAAATGAAGTCCGTTCAAAACTACATATATATATATATATATATATATATATATATATATATATATCTATATATATAAGATCTATCTATCTATATATTTGTCTGTTACCGCTCTAGCGGTCGCAATTTTTGTTTGATCGTTACCAAACTCGATATTTAGTCGTTTTATGTAAAAAGAAAGATCAAGTTCGTTAACGGCTGAAATCGGACCAGTGGGAGGGGGGGTTTAGAAGGGAGGATTTTCGAAAATTCGAAATATCTCCGTTGCTATACGTTGGACCGAAAAATTGTACGAAATAAATCTTACTGCAAATGAAATTTACTATAAATATTGTTATATACTTTTTTCTCTATCTTGAATATTAACCGAGATATTTGCATTTGTATTCTGCGTGTGGTCACCAGTAGGCTATGTTCGGACTTTCCGCCGAGAGCTCTGGCGGCCGTTTCCATAACTATTCGTCCCTCGTGAATAGGTTTAGAGGTTAGGTTAACTGTTTTTTGGGGCTAGAAACTACTGGGTTGTTACGCCCTAAATAATGTTTTAGGTTTAGAGGTTTCGTACTACTACAGTTGTTAGTAGGCAGATTTCTCTTTTGTAAAAATTCACGTGGGAAATCTGCTTAGTTTACGCAGCCCCTGCGTGACGGACTTTTTTTTTCACTCAACTTTATACAGTTCCTTATTTTTACAAGTTTATAGTATGTGTACTTTACAACTATATAAAAAACACCCGTGTTGTATTTTGAACAATTTCATTTATTTAACGAAAGAATGTCCCAAGTGATTAGTGCTTGTTGATATTCTTGACTGGCTTGTTGGTGACTGGAGAAACAGTCCTCACAGGATGGCAGGGTATAGGATGAGGGATTAAAATTAGATATTCTGTAGTGTGTGTGATGTAATGACTTGGCCATAGTAATTTTGTTATGTTTCATGTTAACAATTTAAGAAAAGTCCTTCACGCAGGGGCTGCGTTAACTGGGCAGATTTCCCTCGTGTGTCGTGTATTTGCATTTCCCACGTGTCTCGCGTATTTGCATTTCCCACAAAATGTAAAAGTTCAATGAGAACAATATTTTGTATTTAGGCTTCGAATAAAGTGTTTCATAATATAAAACGGCTGAAATCGACAAGGTGGGGGGGGTGGGGGATCTGAATAACACTGACGACATTTTACAAATTCATCTCTATGCACCATTATTTCTACAAAATTGCGAAAAGAGTGTTAATAATCGAGATAGTGAAAAAACATAAACAGCTACATTTATAGAATATTACAATAAGATTGATTCTGTACTATTGTTTGATCCAACGCATAATAGCGGAGAGATTCAGAAATTTTGATATTCCTCTCCTCTAACCTACAAAATACGCTCCCCTCTTCCCCCCTCCCACTAGTCTGATTTCAGCTGTTAATGAAACTCACCTTCATTTGTACATAAAATGTTTAAATATCAATTTTGGTAATGATCGGACAAACATTATGATCGCTAGAGCGGACACACACACACACACACACACACACACACATATATATATATATATATATATATATATATATATATATATATAAAATTTTGAAAGGATCTCATTTTCCGTCATCTACTAAGTAGATTTTTATCTATTTCAACTGGCAGACGTTTCGCCCTCCTGGGGATTTACAATGCAACCTCTAAAATTTATCCGTATAAGTCAGTATAACCATAATAATAACCATAATCTACCTTGATAAAGATTAGATATTGTTGAAGATTTATAGTTATGCTGACAGAGGGATAGTTTTAAAGGTTGTATTGTTAATGCCCAGTAGGGCGAAAAATTGACAAAGATAATAAAGATGGCTTAGTTGAGGCCTTAACGTATTTTCATCACTTTATGCAGAAAGATGAGACACGATTTCCAAGCAAGTTCTGTTTTAAGTGAATAATCATGATCGTTTGTAATTCTACTCAGTTCTTCAGAAAATATTTAAGAAACTAGCACTTTTATTCTGAACAGGAACTTCATAATCGAATTCTATCCTAATGAGGGGCGAGGAAATTTCTTGTAGGAAGTTCGTTGGAGTGTCTAATGAATGGCGAAGACCTTGAGTTGGGTTGGATCTCTAGGGCTGCCACCTCGAGTCGTCAGCAAATAGGAATAGATCCCTTTTACGGGGGAAACACGAGCATTTATCAGAACTGGGAGGGAATTAGCCGGGAAGCCGTGCATTCAGAGCTCCGCCGGCAGAGAGAGCCTTAGGGGACCGACCTAACCCTATGAATTTTGATGAGGAGACTTATGAAAAACGATACAGTTATTTAGGAGCCAGGTTAGAGAAATCTGCTTTATCATTAGTTCGCTCACGGCTGTCACGGGCCATTTTACATTCAGGGCTCTAGGTATTTTTATTCCGGGCATGGCGAAGCTTTTTCCCGTCGTCATCCAGTCATGGAAAATGGTGATGACCCCCCCTCGCAGTGTGGTGGCAGATAGTTTTATTCATGAACTACAAGGGACCATGGGTAATTTCACCATTTCTTGCCGATCTCATGGCTTTCCTTGTCCCTTTCCACGAGGAATCCTAGCGTACTAATATCTAATAATTGTTTCAAGTTTCCGATTCGATTGATTCATTTGCGACCACATAGGTGGAATGGAGTTACGAAAAAAAAAAAATGAAAAAACGTCCGCGACGCAGGGGCTGCGTTACCTAAGCAGATTTCCTGCGTGCTGCTATGACACACTTTTGATCTCATATCACAACATATTCCCGGAGGAAGGGGGTTTACTGAAAGCACAGTACGAATATCTCACTGAAAACTCGAGTTAGGCAATAAATAGCGCAACAAGTGTAGCGCATCAATAGTTTAACAAAATTTGTCCTATACGATTTTACGACCCGACTCATAATAAAAACAGTATTTTGAATTTTCGACCACCACCCTCTAAACTCCCACAGTTCCATGCCCAACTTTAGCCACTAACAAATATGATCTTAAGTGTTGCATCAAACAGTTAAATATCGAGTATGATATACATCAAGGAAACATATTTGAAAGTGTTATTTGATGACGTCGTCACCCAACGAATTTGCAAGTATCTCGCATAATACAGGTCTCTTGAAAACAATATTCGGTATTTAATCTTAGAATAAAGTAGTTCATGATATAACAGCTTATTGTTAATACGACCTGAGTAGGAGTGGGCGTTTACTGAACGCAGAAAAACTAAGAAATCCCAATATCTCAGCTGATATTCATGATAAAGAAAATATGTATATGACAACATTTAGAGACAATTAAATTTGAAATAACACGGTTCCTATACAAATTTTCGACCCGACGTATAACAACGAAGACATTTTGAATTTTCTAAATCCCTCACCTCTAAGCCCCCTTCCCCACTCCGATTTCAGCTTTTAACAAACATGCTCTTTGTTTTTAAATAAAACGCTCATATACAGAGATTGGAAACGATTACAAAAAATTTGCAACCGCTACAAGTTACAAACCAATATATATACATATTTATATATATATATATATATATATATATATATAATTTTGAACGAACCTTATATTCGAGTACGACTTCAATAGCTGATTTGCCTTAAGCGAAATCTGCAAAATATAATAGTCTCTCTTGATTAATGCTCCAAACTTTTTATCTGTTCCTACTTAAACCAACACCCTTGAGAAGTTCCTAAATGGTTTCATAAGTGGTTCTGTATTACTGCTCTTTGTATTGAATTAAGTCCCATTATCATTAAATACACTTAGTCAAAATTGAGGGGGAAAACCTGATGTGGTCTCAACATTCTTGTACATCTATTAAATAAAACACATGCAATTTTTTTTCTGTACTTCACTTAAATTAATTTTTAGGGAATGTGATATGCGATATCTTCGTTCTTATGAATACGATGAAAAGTGTTATGCAACGTAACCTATTGAACTTTTAGTGATAAATGAAAGGGCTCCTGTACAAATTATTTAACAGGTATATCTGTTATTTTTTTCTACCAATCACTGATGCCATCCTTCCAATTAGTTCATTTTATTCAAAAAGGAGGTGCACAAATAGATATTTTTTGTGTCCTAAAAACGATACTTTTAATGGTGTTTGTTCTTGAGTTGTGGGAGATACAAGCATACGTACAGGCATCACGCTGAAATGAGTCATAATGGATTCAGGGGGAGACAAACGATTAATTTCCTTGAAACCTAAATACCCAAATGTTTCGCAGTTACAATCGTTCCTTTACTTCGTACGAAGGAGTCAAATGGAAATATCGAGAGCCTTGTCAAGGGCACAGGGCTTGCTAACAGTGTCTGTGGTCCATATTGGAAAGGCATTACAGGCCAGAGATTACTTGTCAACTACCTCACGATGATGAGAGAGTTAGAAGTGTAAAAACAAATCCCGGTAGCTAAATACATGCGCTATTGTACAAACCCCTGACCTTGAGCATGGCACCTCTCGTTTGATGATGGCTCATGAAAATGAAGTTATTTAAAATTCCTCCCCTCCCCCTCTGCTCCTGAACTGAAACTTAATCCTTACATAAGTTTTTGAATGCCTCTAACGTTGTAATGAACCGTTGAAAACAATTTTCGGTATTTAAGATAGGAATAAGATGTATTTAGATATATTGACTTATTCTCAACGTCCGATAACTAAAAGTAGGTATTTAGTTATCGCTGCAAATTAAAAAAAAATCCAAATATCTCGGTTATTAATCAAGATAGACATAAAGTTCACCATACATTATTTATAGGGAATTGAAGTTCCTAAAGTTGTTAACTACAGTTTTTAGATCCGACCCAAAATAATTGAGATGTTTTTTTTAATTTTGGATCTCGGGAGGCGAGATTATTAAATGATATTTAAAGAAAAAACACTTTATTATATAAAATAACACTCCCAGAATTAATTTGAATGATAAAATGTAAATATAAAATAGAGTTAGCACAAAACTGGGCGGTGTCACGGGGTAGCTGCATAAAGCGGTCGTCCCCGGCCGTCGTATTCCACATAAACTCTGCAAGGTAGCTGTCCAAGTGGTATAAATAATAAACGATCAGCAACTGGTGATAATAAACACCAAATGGGGTTAATAAACGATCTCCATTTTCTGATAATAAATGAAACAGAATGACTAGTCAAGTATGAACGGTCTAGGAGTCGTGTTCTAGAAGCCGACGGGTGCGGATCGGATTATTGAAGAGGATTATTGCCGAGCATTAGCCTGCTCGGCACAGCTAAGTGTTATATACGCCAGCTCTTCTATACTAAACCATTTATTTTAATTATTTTATGTTATTATTTATTTTAAAGTATTCTTTCTTTTTTTTTAACGAAAAGATTACTTTATTAATTGCAGAGAGACGGCAGTTGCGTCTTTTTGCAAACTTATATTTTCTTTCGGTTATTTTAATTTTTGCATTAATACATATAATTTCATACATACGTGAAGTGTGTGTTTATTACTCATCTTTTATTTATTTATTTAAATTCAGTTGATAGGACAGAATTTTATTAAGGATAAAACATAAACATGAACAAACCGCCCGATATCCATTCGCCTCATAGGAAAAGGCCTAAGCGAAATTGGAATAAAGACATAGATATCGAATGGAATCAGAGGGAAAATGATAACATAAATAAAAACAAATTTTTAATTATTGAGAGAGCAGACGAGGGAGATCTTAAAACAATCTCACCTTTTTTAATATTTAAAGCCATAAATAACTATTGCGGCGAACCTACTAATGTAAAAAAATTAAGGAACGGCACAATTCTAGTTGAAAGTAAGTCAAAAGAACAATCTGAAAAACTTCTTAAACTCACAAATTTTGGAACTAACATAAAAATAACAGTCAAAAGACACGAGAAACTAAATTTAAGCAAAGGGGTCATTTTTTGCCCAGATTTAGAAGAGGTAGGAGAATCAGAGATTTTGAATGAATTAAAGAATGATAGTGTCACGGATGTAAAAAGGATAATTTCAAAGAAAGGTGGAATCGAGCGTAAAACACATTTATATATTCTCACTTTCTCCCTTCCAACTCTTCCGGAATCTATTAAAGTAGGGTTTAATAAATTAAGAATAAAAATGTATGTGCCTAATCCAATTAGGTGCAGAAAATGCTTAAAATTAGGACACTTTGCCGATTCATGCACGAATGAACACACATGTGGATTTTGTGCTAGGCCAGAACATAAGGGTAAACAATGTGAAACTATAGTACCTCGTTGTGTAAACTGTAAAGTATCGGGCCATCAGAGTATGGACATAAAATGTCCCCGATTTTTAGCCGAAAAGGAAATTAAAGTTATACAATTTCGAGACAAGGTAACTTACTTTGCCGCAAAAAAAAATATATAAAGAAAGTCAACCCACTACTGCTGACAGGTCATATTCAGATATTGTAAGGAACAGCCGTAAAGGTGTAGATGTAGGATGCCAAACTGATGCGTATATTTGCAAAGAGGTTAATCCCATTGAACTCATTAAGCCTAGTATCATCACTCAGGCAGCTAGTATCCAGACTGGATTAGTATCCCCACTCCTAGGCCAATCTGAGGCCTCTCTCTCTCTCCCTCCCACCCCTCCCTTCCCCGCCGCTCCCGGTCAGTCTCCAACTCCCGTCTCCCCCTCTCCCCCCTCCCCTCCCTCTAATACTCCTCCAAGCTCTTCCTCAGGAACTATGGCCCCGCCAAAAGCGAATGTTCCTGAGAACTTTAAATCTCCGCCATTGCCGAGGCGGAATTCTTTTCGTCGAGAAAAAAACAAAAAGAAAAATGTAAAAGACGATGGTGATATGGACACAAACTAATTTAGTTCTAAATTATAATAATAATGATTCAAAAACTTCATTTAGACACGACATACACGAATACACTAAATACAAATATCGACGGAAACCCAAACACTATAACACCGACGAAACAACTACAAGAACATCTACCAACAAACACATCAATAAAATACATCTTACTCAGAAACAATAGCAACAATAAACTACAAACTACAATAGATACAATAACTACAAACTCAATATGTATTCAAATTATTTTATAGTAACAGTTGCAAACCATGTAAATAGAATACCAAATTTAAAACCCAATGACTATAATTAGCTGGAACTGTAATGGAATAAGAACCCAATTTGAAGAACTGAAAACCCTTCTAAAAGATACAGACCCGGCAGCAATATGTCTTCAAGAAACAAAACTTAAACCTAGCTTAAACCTAGATATAAGACAGTATGATATTTATAGGAAAGATAAGGAAATAGGAGCCGGAGAAAGAGCACATGGAGGTGTAGCAATAGGTGTTAAAAAACATTTATTCTCCACAGAGATTCCTAGAGATACACCTTTACAAGCAATAATTATTAGCGTAAAACTAACATTTACCTTGACCATCTGTAACATATATTTACCCCCCGATGAAGAAATAAATGAAGCGGCCCTTATACAATTAGTCAATAGTCTCCCTGCTCCTTACATCGTCGTCGGAGACTTCAACGGATCCCACTGTTCCTGGAGCAATGATGGATTTACCAATAGTAGAGGAAATGTTATCCGAAAAATAATCGACTCCACAGACTCACTGCTCCTCAACACAGGCGGAATGACACATCTTTGTCCACGATACGGAACCATGACCGCAATAGACCTTGCATTTTCTACACCAACTCTTGAAAACCATTTAACATGGGATGTATGTAATGATCAATATGGTAGTGACCACTTCCCAACGAAATTGCTCTTCAATACGGACATGCCAATAATAAAGAAATTCCCAAGATGGATCATTGATCAAGCGCAGTGGGAAGATTTCAAAAACGAAATAGCGTGTACAGTACAAGAATTACCGGTAAACATTGAAGACATGGTTCGGCACTTCACGGACTCAATATTAAACTCAGCTAACCAAAATATACCAAAAAGTAAAGGGATGCATAAACCAAATCATGCTCCATGGTTTGATAGAGATTGCCGTGAAGCCGTTAAAACTAAAAATAAAGCCCTAAAACTATTCCAAATAAATCCTTCCACACAAAACTTTATAAATTATAAAAAAAGTAAGGCCATTACAAGAAACCTCATCAAGACGAAAAAGAAAACTTCCTGGATAAAATACGTCGAATCTATCAATATGCAGACCCCAATTAAAACTGTTTGGAAAAAAATTCATAGCGTGGCTGGCAAAAACCGTACAGAACTCCCAACTCTCAAATTGAATGGAGAGATTGTTACAGACCCTCAAATAATCGCTGAATCTTTTGTCAAACATTTCTCAGACATTTCAAACCAAAATGCAACCATCAATCGAGAAGTAATAGATTTTACAGAACCTCACCACTCAAAACAACTACAATATGATCACAATTGCCCTTTCACAAACAGGGAACTACAAATTGCAATAGATAGTCTAAAACCTTCCACTCCAGGACAAGATGATATACACAATTTAATGCTGAAAAATCTTCCACCAAATGCCAAGAACACTCTCTTGTATATCTATAATAGAATTTGGGAAACTTCTACCTACCCAGATGCATGGC
Organism: Riptortus pedestris; assembly: GCA_019009955.1. Lineage (NCBI taxonomy): Eukaryota > Metazoa > Arthropoda > Insecta > Hemiptera > Alydidae > Riptortus > Riptortus pedestris. Next base: position 161,913,859 of record CM032229.1, read on the forward strand.
GGGAAGCAGTCATAGTTCCAGTTTTGAAACCTGGAAAAAGTAAATTGTCAACCAACAACTACAGGCCAATATCACTCACCAGCTGCCTATCGAAGTTAATGGAGAAAATGGTTAACAAAAGACTCTCATGGATACTAGAAAAAAATAGCTTGTTATCTGATATTCAATGTGGGTTCCGTCCAGGAAGATCTACAACAGATCAATTAATAAAAATTGAATCTGAAATCTTAAACACATTCGTACAGAAAAAGGAAGCAGTAGGAATATTCTTTGACCTAGAAAAAGCGTACGACACAATTAAAAGAGAGGCCATCCTTAACACTCTGCACTCTTGGGGCTTCCGGGGGGCAATGCCGAACTTTATCAAGAGTTTCCTGAGTAAAAGATTCATCAAAGTAAGGATAGGAGACTCGATTTCTAGTTTAAAGGAAACAGTAAACGGTATACCTCAGGGAAGCGTCCTCAGCTGTACTCTATTTGCAATCGCAATAAACTCTGTTGTTGCAGTGATACCTAGGCCAATTAAAGCATTTCTCTACGTAGATGATCTCACAATACTTCTCAGGTTTTGTGTACGGGACTGGATGCAGAGGATCCTTCAGAGTGTTATCAACAACCTACAATCCTGGTCAGAGACAAATAATCTCCAGTTTTCCATTGAGAAAACGAAATGTGTTTTGTTCTCCAGACGACGATCACCTACCGATGCACCTTTACTGACTTTAAATGGAAACACTTTGAACTTTCACGAAGAAGTAAAATTTTTGGGGCTAGTTCTTGACAAGAAATTGTCATGGATGAGTCACATAAAATACTTACGAGAGGAATGCTTTAATCGACTTAGAATCATGAGAGTTTTAGCCAAAACCTCTTGGGGCGCTGACCGCAAATCCATGCTAATGCTGTACACGAGCCTGATCCGCTCAAAGATCGATTATGGTTGTATAATATACTCATCGGCAAAGAATAGTGCACTTTTACTGCTAGACTCCATTCATCATGCTGGGATACGACTTGCCACTGGAGCCTTCAGAACAAGTCCAATAGTAAGTCTTTGCACTGAAGCAGCCATACCCCCACTCGTTTTTAGAAGGCAGGAACTTATATATTCCTATATAACTAAAATAAAACTTCAACCAAATAATCCGGCATACAATATTATCTTTTACCCCCAATTTGACAGATTATACGAAAGACTGCCAAACTATCGAGCTCCACTAGGTATCAGGTTTAAAGAAATCATTAATGAAATCCATATGATTCCGGTAGACCATACTAGTTTAAACCCGGAAAACCCTCCATGGAAACGTATACCCCCAAAAATAGACTTAAGCTTAGCAGGATTACAGGGAAAATCCAAAGCAAATAAGGTCGAAGAACATCTAAGCAACTACTCAGGATATGATATTATTTACACTGATGGATCCAAACAAGGAGATAATGTAGGGTATGCAGTCATTAAAACAAATACAGTTATTAAATTTAAGTTACCAGTTTACACATGTATCTACACTGCTGAACTACAAGCTATTGCAACAGCATTATACACGGCCATCGATAGCACAAAGGATAAAATACTAATATGTTCCGACTCCATGTCAGCTATCAAAAGTATTCCAAAAGCCAGTAGACCTAAGCTCACATTAAACAAGATCTACAATTATCTTGACATATTACATCAGTTTAAAAAATCTGTAACCCTTTTATGGGTCCCCTCACATACAGGAGTTGAAGGGAACGAGGCTGCAGATAGAATAGCAAAAGAAATAGCTAATTCAAATGGGCCCATGTTGCAAATATATGAACAGACTGACGCAAAAAAATGGTTAAATCAAAGAATTAAAAACAACTGGGAATGTATGTGGGCAGAAGTTCCAACTACAAACAAACTAAGAATAATTAAAACCACGACCAAACCATGGAACAGTTCAATAAGAGGTAACCGTAGAGAAGAGGTTGTTATAGCAAGGATGAGAATTGGTCACACAAATCTTACTCATGTACACCTTATAACAAGAGAACCACCCAAAGTCTGTGAAAGCTGTCAAGTCCCCCTCACGGTACAACATATTTTAGAAGAATGCCCAACAATTGACCACAGATTTCAACAACTAAACATCCCTCGGGTGTCATCAATAGCCTTACAAGACTCACCTGAAATGATAGACAACCTAATTCTGCTCCTAAAAGAGATAAATATTTTCAATCAAATATAATGAACATAAAGAATTTGATCGTGTATTGTGTAAATAGGTTATTCAGGCTGATATTATTATTGCATTGTTACGCGTGGACGTATGTATATATACAAACACATATTTGTAAATAGTATTAGTCCTAATTTAGACTGTATAAGAAGGATGAGGAAAGGAAAAATAAATAAATTTTGTATATATTGTTATTCTTTTGGGGTGTGTGTGTAGTATTGTTCTTACGTAGATTAATCTCCTAGCATCGGAGTGAATTTATATATATGTAAATAGTTAATTCTAATTTAGTTTCTATTATAATAAAAAAAAAAAAAAAATAAAAAAAAAAAAAAAAAGTAAAAAAAAAAGTGTGTGTGCGTGTGTGTATGTATATATAAAAAAATAAATAAATATAAAAAAAAACTATAAAAAATAAAAAAAAAAAAAAAAAAAAAAAAAAAAAAAAAAAAAAAAATTTTTTTTTTAAAAAAAAAAAAAAAAAAAAAAAAAAAAAAAAAAAAAATTATCTATTAATTTGAATTAAGAATTATTATAGAAAAGAATTATTGCATTGTTACGAGTGGGCGTATGTATATATACAAACACATATTTGTAAATAGTATTAGTTCTAATTTAGACTGTAAAAGAAGGGTGATGAAAGGAAAAATAAATAAATATTGTATATATTCTTATTCCTATAAATTACTTTTGGGGTGTACCATATGTGGTATTGTTGTTAAGTAGGTTAATCTTCTAATTAAAGTATCGGAGTGAATGGTATATATATGTAAATGGTTAATTCTAATTTAGTTTCTATTAAAAAAAAAAAAAAAAAAAAAAAAAAAAATGAGAATAACCAATAATAATTGGAAAATAAAATGTAGTATAGAATTACAAAATGTATGAGAAAGAAACTATGTAAAGACAATATATAAACTAACTACATTTACTTACACAAATTAACAAGGGACCCAAATAAACTGTATATCAAAAATATGGAAGGGCGTAATAACCAAGCAGTTGATCGCCCCGACAACAATCTCATCTACATCTATGAACGGTTTAAAGCAGGTGTAGGCAACCTTTGACATGTTGTGGGCCAAACATTAGTCTGCAAATACGTTCATTTAAAATTAGTGCATTTTAAAGTATTGTTCATAATTTTAACGATAGGTATCAGGCATGAAATTACAAGGACAATGTAATTATAATTCGATTTATTAAAATAACAAAATGAAATGAAAAACATATTGGTACAACATGGTAGGTACTATGAGTGAGCTTGAATTTGGGAAACTAATCCATCGACGTTTAAATTAAAACCACACATAAAAAGACGAAAAGAATTTTCCAAATTATCGTCAGTCAACCTTTTACGATGTTATGATTTATTTACTTTCGTCAATGAAAAGGGCTTTTCACATTTATAAGTACTGCAAAATGCACAAATCTTTCCTCATCTTCCTCATTCAGAGTTAATAGTATAATATTTTTGTTTGACTGGGTTTTTTAAAATGTCTCGCGGGCCGGGGGTTGCCCACTATGGTCTAAAGTGCTAGCAATAAAAACGAATAGCGTTTGCGGTTTTGAAACAGTAAATATTGTAACTATAATTTTTTATAAATAAGTGACCTCCCATTAACCATTTTGTCATTTATAAATTCTACAATTGTTATTTTCAATAATAAAGCGATTTTCTTTTAATTACGATTTAATCATAGTCTTTAAAAGTCCGTCACGCAGGAGCTGCGTAAACTAAGCAGATTTCCCACGTGAAGTTTTACAATTGAGCAATTTCACGAGAGCCGAGAAGTCAGGAAACGGCCGAACTAGCTTTTAGCAGGAAAGTCACTCGTACGTTAGCCAGCCAAATTTAATAAAAATGTAAATATCTCGGCTAATATTCAAGATAGAGAATAAATGTATATAACACTATTTATAGTAAATGTTATTTGCAATAAGATTGACTCTGAACAATTTTTCGATCCGACGTATAGTAACGGAGATATTTCGAATTTTCGAAAACCCTCCCCTCTAACCCCGCCCTCCCCCTGGTCCGATTTCAGCCGTTAACAAACTTGATCTTTCTTTTTACATAAAACGACTAAATATCGAGTTTGGTAACGATCAAACAAAAATTGCGAAAAAATTTGAAAAAATCAAAAATTGTTGTCATGAGTACAACCTCAATAGCTGATTTCCCTTAAGGGAAATCTGCTAATAAATGCATGGCCTCCCGATAATCGATAAGTAACTACATATATGTACAATTTTGAACGGACTTTTTGTCGTCTTCTGTGTAGAACCCATGGGAGAAGAAATGTTTATGAAAATCGCTTCCTAATTGCATGTTACAAAGTCCTTAAGGAAAATCTGCTAATTGTGGCTCCTAGAGAGTTAAAAACAGACAAATGTTTGTGTGTGTGTGTGTGTGTGTGTGTGTGTGTGTGTGTGTGTGTGTGTGTGTGTGTGTATGTGTGTGTATGTATATATATATATATATTCCTAAAAGGAACCTGTGGCTGTTCCCCTTAAGGAAACTCTGCTAAAATTAGAGCTTTTACCATTTCTGGGAATGAATCTTGACCTTTCAACAAGGAGCTGAATTGCGAGATGTGACGGGTAGTGCGGAGGAGCACCTAACCGCCCTGTAACATTATTGCTTCCCACTCGAATTCCACAAGACCTTAGGGAAAATACCACAGGAGAATATTGTAGGCCAGCGGTTTATTATCATCAGGGGTTAGAGTAATGAACAACAGATCAGAAAGACTTTTCAGAAGTTGTAAAAAGTACTATTATTGTTCTTTTTCTGGATCCAAAAATCGTCATTTTTCAATAATCTTCATACTTTAGTGGGGAGGGTCACAAGAAAAATACCCTTATTTCCAAGCAGGCTTTGTCAAAAAAAAAGTCTGTCACACAGGGGATGCGTAAACTGAGCATATTTCCGAAGCGAAGGTTTACAATAGATAGATAAACATAATGGTAACACCAGCGCAAATATTGAGTGAATAAATACAAACATTAATGAGTAATCATTGAGTTACAAGTTAATAACTCTACAACGGAATGAGTCTGAATTGTAAACGAACAGGCCAGCCAACTTGAATTGTAAACCGTAAAGAAAAACCATTAATTAAATATATATGAATATAACACATTGATTTTATTGAAAACTATTTACTACTCCTAATGCTGTAATTTGTAGTGAATCAGAATAATTTTAATCTCAATTACTTAAATTTTATTAATCCAAGAACAAAAGAAGAGGAGGAGGATTATCAGAACGTATTTGCATAAATCTCAGAAAGTAAAAGTTTTATGAAAACAATATTATTTTGCATACTGAGTGATCAATTTGACTTACAACCCCCGTTTACCAAGGATGACCTAAAATGAGTTGTATCCAGTAGACTGCGGTAGAGTGGGCAGTACAACCAATGACTACTATTCTAGTCATTGGGATTTAGGGGAGTACAGGTCCTTCCGGACTGATTTACTCACTAGACTCCCGCAATTGCACTACAGTCGCGACACGAGCGCGCTCTGGTAGCGGCACAGTGTAATAGCTTCTCGGTCACTCATGCAAGTACTGACCATGCTGGAAGTTGACTGAATTAGGTGAACTACAGCCGGGCCTATGGGAGCCCCTCCAATTCTCGGGGTTTACCCCCTATGGCTGAGAAAGCCAGGACAGAACATTTATAAGAACAATTCCGGAAATGAGTTTGATCCTTGAAAATTTAAAGAAATAAAAGTCTCTCGACTAGCTTACAGTTCAATCATTTCAATCAATCTTTCTTTGGAGAAATAGGGTATAGACGATGAGTTGAGATCGCCAACGAATTACCTCAGAAATCCGCTTAATTTACGAATCCTGAATCACGAAGCTTTTCCTGATTGCCTCAGGCATCTAACCAATTTACTTAAGGGATTTGCTTTGTCTTTTCAGCAAATTTTAACTCGTTCAGCCTTAGTTCTTACATTTGGGAGACGACTATGGAAATGAAAACTGCCATGAATATCTGGGGCATTAGCATACTGTCTAGACATTGCCCAGATGAAAAGTGTCTAGACGTTGGCCAGAGGGAATGTGTCTAGGGAGAATGATAACGAGTCTCTTACAACTTCATATATTTCTTTTCGTAGAACTTGGTTCATTGCTAGAATTCGACTACACTCAATTCTCGCTGCTGATCCATTCGACCAATTTCTCATTCTGAATGTCAAATATCCAGAATATGATATCTATAAGCAATACAAAAATTTCTCTTCGAACCCAATTTTCAGAAAATGTATACGTCTCTAACAAATTTTATTTTATACATTTATACACGCGATTTTGCACGTTTAAAGTTTAAAACGAAAAAAAAAAGAAAACATTTTTTTTTTTTTAAATAGAAAAACAAAATTACTGAACAAAAAAATAGGCAATTAACAGAATTAATAAAAAAAATAATACAAGTAATAAAGCCAACAAATAAACAGTAGACTAGTAGATAAGGACACAAACTTAAAATGCTTTCAATAAGAAAAAAGTGTTATTCCTAGATACTAGTATATTTATATGATTTAAAATTGTTCAAGATTATATTAATTTTCTTAATTAATATAATATTTACATAATATTATAAACAATATTATATTAAATTTCTCACTGTCAAAATCAAAAAGCAGAGAAGTCAAATATTGTAAAAACAAATTCAATTGTTTAAAGTAATTTAGTATATTTTCGATATGTGTGGACGTTCCTACACGTTATGTGGTGTGTCAAGTATTCAAAGTTCCTCCAGTTAGTCAGTATGTGTTTAATTTGATGATCATAACTCACTTTTACACACTGGGTAAATTATTTTTTCACTATTTATCACAATATGCACTGTTAAATTTCAGTTTGTTTCACAATCCACAATAACTAACGATCACGTGAATCACTTTAAAAAAAACAAACGTGAAAAATTAAAGCAATGTTCACTAAATGCTGTACGAACGCACTGTTATTCTTCGTTAGAAATAAAAGTCCGTAACGCAGGGGCTACGAAAACTAAGCAGATTTCCCACGGTAAGTTTTACAATAGAGAAATTTCAGAATAGAGAGCCGAACAGTTACGGGAACGGCCCGAACTAGCTCTTGACGGAAAGTCACGACTAGACCCGAAGTTAGCCGATCTCATATCTGAAGCTGAAAACAGAAAAATGCAAATATCTCGGTTAATATTCAAGATACAGAATAAGTGTATATAACACTATTTATAGTAAATTTAATTTGCAATATGATTGATTCTATATAATTTTTTCTATCCGACGTATAGTAATGGAGAGATTTCGAATTTTCGAAAATCCTCCCCTCTAAACCCCCCCTCCCACTGGTCCGATTTCACCCATTAACGCACTCGATCTATAATCTTCCATAAAACGATTAATATCGAGTTTGGTAACGATCAAACGAAAATTGCGACCGCTAGAGCGTTAACAGACAAATATATGTATATATATATATATATATATATATAATATATATATAATTTTGAACGGACCTCATTTTTGTCATCTCCTGGGTTGGGATCGATGGACATGTGAAGAAATTTTTCGAAACTCGCGTCATGAGTACGACCTCAATAGCAGATTTCCCTTAAGGGAAATCTGCTAAAACTGAGAACTAAGTAACTATGAAATAGCTGGCCGGTGATAATAAGTGATTAACAGATTGCATCCGGAGTCACAAACACCATTTATATTTTTCTAAATTAAATAAAGTAATTATTCAATAAAAATGACAAGCACTGAATATTTTATTGTGACAGTCTTCTTAAAGAGAATCATAGAAAGAGGAAACATTAATTAAATCAAAAATCCCATAGCAGTCCAGCCTTTCATTTAAGTCTGAAATCTTTATCTATAAATTACACACGCCTTCGTCCATTATTTGTTAAAAAAACGAAACCCTTATAGATGAAACTGTTCCTCTTTTCACTTGAATACAATATTTTCGAGTATTCATTTCCACGGCCTACAGAATAAACAGTTCTGAATCTGTGTCATCTCCAGTTACCTTGTTCCCATTGAAATCTTTCAAGAGTCCGCCCTCGGATCATTATATTCTCAACAGTTTTCCGTTTGACTTTATTCCTAACATCTTCCTTCCTTCCCACTCCTTAATTCTATAGCTCATTCATTTTCTTTATGTTCACACCCTACTTTTTCTTTTATCCTTTGAATCCTCTTTTTTCTCTATAGGTTGAGTTGTTATGTGGAGTCGTAACGCACAGTATTTCTTTTTGACTTCTCAAACAGTCCTTTCATTTGACCCGAGTCAATCCTGTCAATTGACATTCATTCTTCTGAGCCTGGGCGTTACTTTGTGAGCTGCACTTTGAATAAAACTCATATACCTTTGGTTTTTATTTTTTCATAAAAGCTAAGTAATTAAATAATCTTCTAAGAAAATGAGAAATTTCTTCCACTTCCAATGTTCAGTTTTCACCTTTTTTACATCCTTCAACAACTATCAATTATCATTCTTCTATAACTTACCTTCCTTAGTGTCCATATTCTTAAAACAGCACGTGTTCTTGGGATTCTTAAATGATGCAATTTATGTCAGCGTTTTCGGAGTATTGTTACGTTTTATTACCAAAATCAGTAATAAACGTAGTTTATTAGAGTTCTTTTGGATTGCAAAATTAAACACACACACAAGTTTCACAGTTTTTATCTCTGCACAATTTATTTTAACAATGCACTACACACTTGGTTACTTATTCTTAATTAGTACTCACAGTATGCACTGATAGCTTCAATGTTTTTCAGATTACACAGTCCAATAATTCTCTCACGATCACTGAAGTTCACAAAAACAGGGCACCGCACTGTCTTTTACTTCGCGAACTTAACGGCACTTCACTGTCTTTAACACGACACTAAACTGTTACTTATAGAGTCACCGCACAACACTGTTCTTCACATAAAAACACTTTACCGCGCTGCAGCTGAATCGCACTGTAGCAATGAACGCACATATGAACACTTGAAGACAGCTGAGAACGAACTAAACTATCGGGCAAGTTGCACATGCTTATTTAGAGGAGCGGAAAAACATCAAAGGAGAGGCCCAAACACTTACAGAACAGGACTCGAACCTCTGTCGGCTTCTTTGATCTACTTCCTACTTCCCAAATACGTGGCTATCTCTGTTTAATTTTTCTTGTATTTAACTTTCGCAACAGTACACTATCTTCCTGTGACTGATCTGCAAAAAGTATTGAATCACTGCAGTCGGCAACTCCAGATCACTGTAACGTACTCTTCTTTTCTCAGTCTGATAGTAGTAGTAGTAGGTACTATTACTGTTAGTTTAAGTCAGTTTATCCTTCTTATTGTAACTCAAAAATAAAGTTCATTTAAAAACATTAGCTTTTTCTCGTAGTTTTCGTCAATACCAGTCCGAAACCATGAATATTCAATCGCTGATTACATTTTTGAACCGGAGACAATAGGATGAATTTATTAGCGATGCACATTAACCCAGGTTCAGTAAAGAGACAACCTGTTGAACTCATCCAGATGGCTACCCAGTCCCAGGAGACTAATCAGGTAACCAGAAAGCCTCAAACAGATTTTAGTCCAATTTTCATACTTTTCTGGAAAAGAGATGAATTATAACGAGCTCAATTAGTTCCGGAACTCTTCAAACACCAACCCAACCTAATTTCAGTTCGTTCTCCGAAGGACTTGTTTTTCTTGTTGTCTTTGGGAAATGTTTAGACAGCAGAGAAACACGAAACAAATGTACATTTTTTCACCAAGATAATTAACACTTTAGCCTGTTTTTCGAATGTTCTTTCAAGCTTTTAAGGATAGCTAATGCGAAGATTTGATTTCAAAGATTTGTCTGAACAAGCATATTTGAAATGAAATTTTTACGTGTTTCAAATATTCCCTCGATACTTTTCTTTTCAGCAAGAACAAGGAAAATTCACTGCGGCATCCGTTATCTCTTGCTGAACAAGAAATGTTATTAAGAAAATTTTCGTTTTCCAAAAACGAATAGAGGATCTGAAATCAAAAACTGATTATATGAAATACTTGCATAGATAGTAGTGACGAGTTATGTAAGTTTCCTTTGGAGCTAGCTAGATGAGTAAGCTCTTCATGCAAAACTAAAGAATATCTCCTTTATTATAATGATAGTAAACGAAATAGAATCAAATTTAATTGAAAATGTAATGTACTATAAACTTGTCTTGTAAATTCTTTCTCCATCACAAATATTAACCGGGATATTTGCACTTTTTAATTTTCACCCTTGAGTAAATCCGACTTTTTTATCATTGCACATTAATAATAAACCAATAATATATCGTGAACAGTATTATTTCTAGCTGAAAGACCAACTATTGAATTCAACAAATCATTCCTAATTGACATACTTCCGAATACCTTCGATGACCCCCCCCCCCTTTTATTCCTCTAGAATTACTAAAATTATAGTGACTGCGATTAAAAGTATTCTGATTCATTATAAATTAAAGTACTAGATATAGTAAATACTTTTCAATAATATTAATATATTTTATTCAGATATATTTCAGTAATTGTTTTTTCTCGGTCAAGAATGTTTCTATCTGTTTATTCAGCTTTGAGAGGTTGACTGATCTCTTTCAGTTCAAAAGATTTCTGATATACGATTGGCTGAATGGTTGTTCATTTTCATTTGTATTTGTTCACTTAATATTCACGGAGGTGTTAAGTGTTACCAGTACGTAGATTTATCTATTTTAAACCTCATGAGGAAAATCTGCTTAGTTTATGCAGCCCCTCCGTGTCGGACTTTTTTTTTTTATATGTTGACATTACTATTATGCTGCTATTTAGCACATTTTGAAGCAGTTTAAGTATCTCATAGTGCAGTTTTAGCAGATTTCCCTTAAGGGAAATCAGCTATTGAGGTCGTACTCATGACGCGATTGTCGAAAATTTTCTTCAAATGTCCATCGATCCTACCCAGGAGATGACGAAAATGAGGTCCGTTCAAAAATTATATATATATACTATATATATATATATATATATATATATAATCTATATATATATCTATATATATATATATATATTTGTCTGTAAACGCTCTAGCGGTCTCAATTTTTTGTTTTATCGTTACCGAAACTCGATATTTTAACCGTTTTATGTAAAAAGACAGATCAAGTTCGTTAATGGCTGAAATCGGACCAGAGGGAGGGGGGGTTTAGAGGGGGGGATTTTCGAAAATTCAAAATATCTCCGTTATTATGCATCGGATCGAAAAAATTTTTTGTATAGAATCAATCTTATTGCAAATTAAATTTACTATAAATATTGTTATATACATTTTATTCTCTATCTTTAATATTAACCGATATATTTGCATTTTTATGAAGTCTGTGGTGGGGTATAGTTTCGGATTATGTCGGCCATCTTCGTCATTTCTCGGCTCCGGCGGAGCTTCTTCTAACCTGGCGTTTTTAAACCTTCCCTTACCTTCCTTTATTTGTGAGATTTATGTAAATGTGTTCTGTTCATCCGCCACCCCCCCCTTCGTTAGTTCTTGGACTACTGAAATTTGAGTTATTAAAATATAAATTATTCTTACAATTCAGAAGCCGTTTCAGTTTGGGAATTTATTTTAATTAACTGAAAGATTTCTCATTATCTAATCACGGTGGTATTGTGTTATCAGTATGCAGATTTCTCTATTGTAAAACTTCACAGGGGAAATCTGCTTAGTTTACGCAGCCCCTGCGTGACGGACTTTTTCTTTACTATTCGCAGATTTCCTTAAGGGAAATCAGCTATTAAGGTCGTACTCATGACGCGACTTGCGAACAAGTTCTTCAAAGGTCCCTCGATCCGACCCAGGAGATAACGAAAATGAGGTCCATTCAAAATTTTATATATATATATATATATATATATATATATATATATATATATATATATATATATAATATATATTTGTCTGATAACGCTCTAGCGGTCGTAATTTTGTTTGATCGTTACCAAACTCGGAATTTAATCGTTTTATGTAAAAAGGAAGATCAAGTTCGTTAATGGCTGAAATCGGTCCAGTGGGAGGGGGGGTTTAGAGGGGGGATTTTAGGAAAATTCGAAATATCTCCGTTATTATGCGTCGGATCGAAAAATTGTATAGAATCAATCTTATTACAAAATAAATTTTACTATAAATATTGTTCTATACATTTATTCCCTATCTTGAATATTAACCGAGATAATTGGATTTTTATTAAATTTGGGCCGGTAACGGATTTTTGAGTTTTCCCGCCAAAACCTAGTTCGGCCCTTTGCCGTAAGTGTTGGGCTCTTGTATGGAGATTTCTCTATTGTATAACTTCACGTGGGAAATCTGCTTAGTTTACGCAGCCCCTGCGTGACGGACTTTTTATGATTTGGATTTAAAAAGGTATTAATAAAAAATGTATTTATTATTACAAGTATGTTGTATAATCTGGATACCTTTGATAAGGATCAGCTGATAGGAGAAAGCCATCTTAATTATAGTATCGTCTAGTTTAAGATGTAGTACACATATAAAATACATAGGTATAACATAAAGTTCCTTAATTTAAAATTAGTTTGGTTTGAATTTCTTGACTGTAGACTTGTTTGTGCAGAGCATTTGGCATGTGGCACTGAAGCACCCAGCGATAATCATCCAACATTGCTCTATTCCATCGACCCTGATAGCATGACTCCATCACCGAGATGTCCTGATGAAAACGTTCGCTATGTTCATCACTGACAGAACCTAGGTTCTCGGTAAACAAATCGTTATGTGAGTCGAGGAGAGAATCTTGAGGGGCATGATGCAACCCATCAAGCTGTATGCACTAATGCACTTTTGCATAATATTTACATAGTAAGGAGATTTATAATTTCCAAGGAAATTGACTACAACAGACTTAAATGCCGACCGAGCATCTTTTTCAGTATTGCTGAGTAAGTCTTCGAAGTGATTGTCTGCAATGATCTGGCTTAGTTTTATGGACCTATGACTCACTGATTCACTTTCGCATTAATCATCTCTGGAAACTTGTTGGCTAGGTACCGAAAAGCATCTGAGGTGTTGTCTAGTGCCTGCACGAAGTTTTTCATAAGTCCCAGCATTTTGGAACCGCACTTTTCAAAATAATCAAAATCAATCTTTAGATTTAGAGTTTTGGAAATAACAATTATTGTAACCTAATGTTTGTTACATGTCATATGAAATGCCATAGTTAACAGAGTAACATGGCACAGCTCCAACCTTCCTACCACAAATATAACAATGTCTAGAGCGGTTTAAAGAAAGCCCGTACGACGTTTCGGCTTAGCATTAGAAAAAAATCTGACGTGATAGAGCAAAACGGTTTTCAGATTTGTAATCAGTATGAAAAACTGTATTAGAAAAAGTAAACATCATGCAAGATATCTATGGACTGTTCATCAGTGTTTCAGCAGATTTCCCCTAAGGGAAATCAGCTATTGAGGTTGTACTCATGACGGAATTTTCGAGATTTTTCTTCAAATGTCCATCGATCCTACATAGTAGATGACCTAAATGAGGTCCGTTCAAACTTGTATATATATATATATATATATATATATTTGTCTGTTACCGCTCTGGCGGTCGCAATTTTTGTTTCATCGTTACCATATTTGATATTTAGTTGTTTTATGTAAAAAGAAAGATCAAGTTCGTTAACGGCTGAAATCGGACCAGTGGGAGGGGGGGTTTAGAGGGGAGGATTTTCGAAAATTCGAAATATCTCCGTTACTATACGTCGGATCGAAAAAGATTACAGAATCAATCTTATTGCAAATTAAATTTACTATAAATATTGTAATATACATTTATTCTGTATGTTGAATATTAAATGAGATATTTGCATTTGTATTCTGCGTGTGCTCAGCATGTTCGGACTTTCCGCCGTGAGCTCTGGCGGCCGTTTTCGTAACTATTCGTCCCTCGTGAATAGGTTTGGAGGTTTCTTACTACAACAGTTGTTATTAGTCAGATTTCTCTATTGTAAATTTCACGTGGGAAATCTGCTTAGTTTACGCAGCCCCTGCGTGACGGACTGTTTTCTGATGAGGTTGCATGCAATAACTACAGTGTAGCATTGACAATGTCATTTACTGAGACAAGTGATCATTTCTGACCTTCAGCCTAAACATAAGAGTGAATTTTTAGTTCGTTACCATTGAAAAGAAATAAAATGTATGCACGTGCGTCGCTCCATAATTCTAGAAAAAAAATGAATTCGATGCAGTAAGGTAGGTTAAAAGGACATGAAGATATATTATTGTTATTTAAATTTCATTCTATCCTTGAGGACTTTCATCATTCTATCCCTGAATTACAATTCAGGAACAAACATGCATACAAAACACCCTTAGACTTACTCTGGAAAGACGCAATACATTTTAAAGTTGAAGGGGAGCAATGTAGAATCCAGGAGAATTTTAGAGAGGTCTCACTGGCTCGGAAGAAAAGAATTTTCTTTGCCAAAGCTATGAAAAGTTAATTTGTTTGATGCCTCATGCCCTAACATTTTTTAAGGCTTCTTTTCTTTTTTTTTTTCTTTCCCTCTTATTTTGCATAGAAAATATTCTTTTCCTTTACAATTTTTCGTCTAGGGAATCCCCTCCAATGATCCAATGAGACCATCTTTTACTTTTATTTAGCCAGGAGTGAAGATTCTTTAGAATGATTAATGCTGTACTTTTTTTTCCCCACAACATTTCATATTTATACAGTTTTTGAAATATTCAGCTGATGTTTAAGCACTTCGTCAAAAATTAGAATTCATATTACCAAATTATATGGCAATAAAACTTAATTAAACATTGTATTGATTTTTAACGTAAATTTGCATCTGTTTCATAGAAACTTTTGTTCTTTGTAGAGAAGGAAATTTTACAGAACAGCCTTTAACTTTAATAAGAATGACCTCTGCTCAAGTCTTTTTTGGAAATTACAAAGTGTAGTACAGACAACTGATTAGAAACAAATTTGAAGCTATTGAGCTCTACCTTGAATATAAACTTTATTACTGAATCTTAACTCAATACAAAATCGTATAAATTAAGAGAGAAAATTGAATAAAATTAGACAAATATAGCGAATCGTAATCTTATTGGCAGATTTCTGAATATATTAAATTTGACACATTATAACATTGATGTCCAGTCGTCTTTTAAATTGAATTTCCCGCGCTCGCCTAGTTCACAAACCCGCCACACATATGCAGATCACCAAGGCTGTGGCCTACAGCGGAAAACTACGTTGCAGCTCAAGAAGGCATCGGCTAGTTACAAAGACACAGTTCAGTTGGCCTTTGACGCTCTCTGGGGTCGTTTCTACGGCCAGTAAGGCTTTGCCCCCTCCGGGGTCGTTTCTCCGCTACAGTAAAGTGTGTACACCGCTTTATAGATAAACCGCTCAGTTGTCCACTCCAGGGACGGTTCTACCGCCACAGTCATAGTCAATCTTTCATCTCCCGCAACGCTACCATCACATACGGATCACCGCAACCGGCTAGAAGACAGAAATCTTACAGGGAACACAGAAAAATAACACCGGAAGAAGACTCCAATTCAAGGAGTTTATATGTTTCCCACATGTACCTACTTTTAATAATGCTAGCATTATCTACGCAAATCATTAAATGAGTACTCACAATATAGGACCGATCGATCATTCTATTGTATATAAGTTATTGGCTTGCCGCAAAATTATTTTATTACAAGTTACCATTTCTTTGTTTCTTTTCAACCTCTATATCTATAAAGTGTATTATATGTTGCTTAATCAATTCCAATATACTTGATTCTTTGGAGAACTCAAATAGTGACTTGTATTATTTCCCCTCATCTTTCCATAAAATAGTAAATATTTCAGTCTAATGCTCTCTTTATTCTTGCCTTTAAAAAGCTACCCCGCCCCGACATTTTGTATTATTATTACCTCAAAAGCTAACCGCACGCCCTAACATTGATATTTATGGTAATATGATTTCCCCCTACTTTAGGCACTGAATTTTCTGGTCTGGTTTTGGCCTTTGATGAACGTAGACTTAATTATTAAATAAAATGCTGATTTATTCTCAGAATCAAATTAAAATTGGAGCCATCTGCCTCATCTTTGACCCGGGCTAAAGATTTAGCGTCACTGGACATTTTTGGAAAATCGCATTATATATTTTACCTCAAAAGCTGCAAAGATTTCAATGAAGGAAGCTGCTAAATTTTGGATTGTGGATGTTGTGGCATGGACGAAGTGGGACAACTAAAAATACGGCGTGGTAGAAGGAAGATTGGGTGCACCCAGGCAGTACGCATACGTTGGTGCCCTGGACGGTAGTTGAGCAAGAAAAATGAGGAGTAATCTGTAGAACCTTATAGCAGTTGAAAAGGAATGAGGAATTAGAGACAATCATGAAGAATAGAGTTTTCCCGGTGAAAACGACCTTGTTATCCAACATTTGGAGCACTTATGGCGGCTGGTCTATTCAAATTGATCGGAATTTGGGAGATAGCAGAAAAGATTGCCTCCACCGTCAGGCGCATACATTAGAGGCAATCTTCTCCCTTTTTTTGTGTGTGTGTGGAACTCTACTGCAGGGTTCCTTTGGAAGAGATGGCGTTCGAGAACGTATGTCCATAATAACAGGCAAACGCAGTGGCCCAGAACTGGAAAATGGATATACAGCATACAACGGGGAAGTAAGGCTTTGTTAAAAAGTATCAGACAGTTTTTTTTTTAATTTTATGGTATTTTTCATGTGGAACCTAAAGAATAATTAGCGTTATCCGAGTCTTCGTTTAGCAAAGGTGTTAATCTGTTATGTTCAGCTTTTATAATTCTTAGGCAATGTTTCTAGCCAATGAGGAGAGTTGCATAAGATGTTCACACTTTTAAGAAGATTTAAAATTGATTTACTTTAGTACTTGCCGCTACTTGTTTCACGGGTTCAAAATGATATTGCCCCTCATAATAATTAATGTAGAAATTGCTACTGGAATGGGGAGTTTCCCAATATTCTAACGCAGAATAAAATCATCCCACATTGGAGAATATGTGTGAAGATTTTACTCATTATCCATATAAGTTATTATTTCCTGGCGTTTTTTTCCGACCTTAAAGTCAATAAAATACAGTTTGAGAAATTTAGCATGGGGAGTAGAAATTGAAATTCTGGGCGCTAATTGCATTAGATAAGTTCTGGTTAGAATCTCAAGGTTGAGGAAACTTGTGTTATCAGGAGAAAACTAATTATATGTTTAAGAACGAATATATTGCCAGAATGCAATTGCAAGTAATATTTATTAATTATTTCTTGTACATTCTATTTAAGAAAGTTCCACACATCATTAGGGGAACCTAGTTGAAACTTTTTAAAAAAACTGTATACGTTCACTCTTTTAGCAGATTTTCCTTCAGGGAAATCAGCTATTGAGGTCGTACTCATGACGCGAGTTTCGAAAATTTTCTTCAAATGTCCATCGATCCTACCCAGGAGGTGACGAAAATGTGGTCCGTTCAAAATTATATATATATTGTGTGTATATATATATATATATATATATAATATATATATATATATTTGTCTGTTAACGCTCTAGCGGTCGAAATTTTTGTTTTATAGTTACGAAACCCGATATTTAACCGTTTTATGTAAAAAGACAGATCAAGTTCGTTAATGGCTGAAATCGGACTAGAGGGAGGGGGGGGGGTTCGAAAATTCGAAATATCTCCGCTAATATGCATCGGATTGAAAAATTGTATAAAACAAATCTTATTGAAAATTAAATTTACTATAAATATTGTTATATACATTTATTCTTTATTTTGAATATTAACCGAGATATTTGCATTTTTATGAAGTCTGTGGTCGGGTATAGTACGGATTAGGTCGGCCCATTTCCGCCGGCTCAGGTGTGAGGCTTCTTCTAGCCTTACCTGTCGTTTCTAACCTTACCTTTACCTTCCTTACTTTGTGAGATGTATGAAAATACGTTCTGTTCATCCGCCCCCCCCTTCTTTACATCTTGGACTACTAAAAATTTTAGTTATAAATATAAATTATTCCTTACAATTCAGAAGCCGTTTCATTTGGGAATTTATTTTAATTAACTGAAAGATTTCTCATTTCCGCTTGTATTTAATCACGGTGGTATTGTGTTACCAATATGCAGATTTCTCTATTGTAAAACTTCACATGGGAAATCTGCTTAGTTTACGTAGCCCCTGCGTGACGGACATTTTTATTAAGAATCTTTACTCCATTTTTCACGATTAATGTAACGGCTCTTCATAAACATAATCTGAGATTATGAAGTCCGTCACGCATATGCATTTACCTCATAACGTAAAAGTTCAATGACAACTATATTCCGTATTTACGCTTCAAATAATGTTGTTCATAATATAACAGCTTATTGTTAATATGACATGTGTAGGAGTGGGGGTTTAATGAAGGCCGAAAGCTAAACAAATGCAAATATCTAGGCTAAAAATAATGATAGTGAAAAAACATACATAACACCATTTTTATAACATTATATTAGCAGATTTCCCTTAAGGGAAATCAGCTATTGAGGTTGTACTCATGATGCGATTTTCGAAATTTTTCTTCAAATGTCCATCGATCCTATCCAGCAGATGACGAAAATGAGGTCCGTTCCAAACTGTATATATATATATCTATATATCTATCTATCTATCTATCTATCTATCTATCTATCTATATATCTATCTATTTATCTATATATTTGTCTGTTACCGCTCTAGCGGTCGCAATTTTTGTTTGATCGTTACCAAACTCGATATTTAGTGGTTTTATGTAAAAAGAAAGATCAAGTTCGTTAACGGCTGAAATCGGACCAGTGGGAGGGGGGGGGATTAGAAGAGAGGATTTTCGAAAAATCGAAATATCTCCGTTACTATACGTCGGATCAAAACATTGTACAGGATCAATCTTATTGCAAATTAAATTTACTATAAATATTGTTATATACATTTATTCTCTATCTTGAATATTAACCGAGATATTTGCATTTTTATTAAATCTGAGCGGCTAACGGACGAGAGTGACTTTCCCGCCAAAAGCTAGTTCGGCCGTTTCCTAGACTGCTCGGCTCTCTTGAAACTTCTCTATTATTCCTTATCTTGAATATTAACCGAGATATTTGCATTTTTATGAAATTGGGCCCGATACCGGATTTTTGAATTTCCCGCGAAAAGCTAGTTCGGCCCTTTGCCGTAACCGTTCGGCTCTCCTATGGAGATTTCTCTATTGTATAACTTCACGTGGGAAATCTGCTTAGTTTACGTAGCCCCTGCGTGACGGACTTTTTACAATAAGATTAGTTCTATATTATTTTCCGATCTGACGCATAATAACGGAGATATTAAGAATTTTTGAAATCCCTCCCTCTAAACTCCTCTTCACACTGGTCCGATTCCTGCCATTAACGAGCTTGATCATTAGTTCTATATAAAACGTTTACATATCGAGTTTGGTAATGATCAAACAAAAATTGCGCCAGCTGGAGTATTAACAGACAAATTTTCCTCATCTTGTGTGTTGGATCGATGGACATTTGACGGAAGGGACATCCGGGCAAGGTGGATAGATTGGGGGCTTATGAGCAGTGTATAATGTAAATGTGAATATCTAACTGGGCTAGGGGAGCGGCAAGCATGAATGGAGCTGGCAGCCTGCCATAGTCCATTCATATAGTCCTGCATTCCCAGCCACACTCTAACAGCTGTCTTCCTTTTCAATTCCCGCTCCTTATCTATTTATTCTTCTTTTGGAATGTAAATTAAAGCCAGCCCTATCTACCTCTACTTTTAGCAGCTTTACCTTTAACAATTTTTTTTTCCCCCAGCTGGGGAAGTTGTTCTCACGACGAGTGACTATTCAGAAATTTCGTTAAATGCCAATCAGACCAATTTTTTGGCTAGATCTCTTCTTTATATGCACAGGAAGTACAGACATTGACGGAAACGAAAAGGAGACATTATCACAAGGATATGCAGTAGATAGATAAAGAAAAGTGAGTCAACCAAGGGCTGCGTAAACTAAACAGACT
The DNA here is from genome assembly GCA_019009955.1 of Riptortus pedestris. Taxonomy (NCBI): domain Eukaryota; kingdom Metazoa; phylum Arthropoda; class Insecta; order Hemiptera; family Alydidae; genus Riptortus; species Riptortus pedestris. Next base: position 161,934,186 of record CM032229.1, read on the forward strand.
TCCCAAGTGTTGGCATAAAACTTGTGAACTCCTATCACCACATATTCTCTATGTATATGTAAAACACCAATGAAGGGGGTGGGCTAATCAAGGTAGATAACAAGGAAGCACTAATAACTCGCTTAATAGTTTCCAAAATCCAGAGAACGACAATTACAGAAAATGAAAACGTTAACAATATTTGTACTATAACATTTTATGACCCGCCTCATAATAACACAGATATTTTGAATTATCTCTCCTCCTCTCTAGACCCCACCTATTCCTGATCCGATAACAAATATGATCTTTAGCCTTGACTGAAACGGATAAACATTTTCGAGACAGAAACGTAAAATCTTAATTGGCGACGTCATGGCATAACGAATTAGCATGTATCTTGCATAATAAAGGTCTCATTAATAGTTATTTATTATACGCGTGACGAAAGTAGATCATTTTACAACTCGAGTGAAGCGTTTACCCACACGAGCGAAGCGAGTATGGTAATTTCAAGAGAGTTATAAATTCTACTTTCGTCACGAGTGTAATATTAATTTTTTTTCTGTAATCGTGTAATACATGCTCAGATCTAACCTGAATATGAACAAAATTAGGATGTTGTGAAGATTATGGTATGTTGTTGATAGATTATAAGCATGGTTGTGAAAGGTTATAAGCATAGTTATAAATCAACTAGTGATGATTGTGAAGTAGTGCAGGTTATAAACAAGGAAGGTAATTATTATTATATTTAAATTTTAAAATATATTGATTATTTCCACCAATAATTCATTCACATTTCAATTTATTTTGTTAAAATAAATTCTTACAATGTTAAGAAACATTTAAAAGAATTTAATTTCCAACTTCAAATTATTTTTTAATTTATACTTATTACTAATTAAGAAGGCAATTCACTTTCTTCACTTGTGAAGAAAGTGATTACTTTCTTCACTCTATTGCAAAATGTTTCACTTTCTTCACTCATTTCAGTTTAGTAATGTTACCATTATTCAACGATTACAGAATTAAATTAAAGGGGTTCATGATGCAACAGCTTGTTGTTATAATGCATGGGTAGGACTGGGTGTTTATTGAGGAGGGTCCTCTCCATCTCCCAGTTATTCTGTTATTTATTTGTTTCTTTTAATATTTATTTGGTAATGTTTTAGTTATAAGTGTTGCATTGCATTTTATATATTTGTTTGTTTTTAAATATTTTAATTTTTTTAATATTTGACTACCTTCGTTGACTTTTACATTTATTTATGTATTACATGTTTTTTCAATGTGTAAATGTTGTGTCACAGAGCACTGATGATGGGACGGTTCGGCCCGAAAGTTCTTTGTCTGTAATAAAAGAAGTATAAAAAGTGGAGGTATTTGACCTTTTTGACCCTTCCGTTGATGATGGACCTCCACCAGCCAGCCCAAATCCCAAGCAAAAAAATATGTTTTTAGTGTGTAGAAAAAAAAAAACATCGGTTCTAAAATTTAAATAATTATCATTATTTATATTTTTTCGAATACATTCCTATCGTGTATATTTTTAGCCAATTGTATCGGCTTTCTCAATCTCTGTCTATTCTGGGTGATGGCTTTTGGTCCATTAAATTCAATCTCATAAAGTCTTTCTTCTGTGGAGAGTTTTCTCTGTCGACTCATATTCAATCTTATCTTGTGGTATGATACTCGTCATTATGTCTATTAATTTAACAGTTCAGGAAATCGGATGAGTTACTTCTATAATCACGTGTCTCGCCCTTCGTAGCTTGTTGACTTTCATATTGCTTAAAATAGCCATTTTAATTTTTATCTTCGATAATTCGAATCATCTCCGTCAGTATATGTCGGATCAAAACATTGTATAGAACCATTGTTATTGACAAATAAAAGATCTATAAATGTTGTTATGAATGTTTTTTCACTATCTTGATTATTAGCCGAGATATTTACGTTTTTTAGTTTTCCTCTTTCAGTTAACCCTCACTCCTACTCATGTCATATTGACAATCAGCTGTTAAATTATGAACAAAATTATTTAAAGATTTCTTTTAATTTTTAAATAAATAAAATTTAGAATAGTTATTTATTATACAAGTTACGAAAGTGGATCATTTTACAACTCGAGTGAAACGTTTACCCACACGAGCGAAGCGAGTGTGGTAATTTCACGAGAGTTGTAAATTCTACTTTCGTCACGAGTGTAATATTACATTTTTTCTGTAATCGTGTAATACATGATCAGATCTAACCAGAATATGAACAAAATTAGGATGTTGTGAAGATTATGGTATTTTGTTGGTAGGTTATAAGCATGGTTGTGAAAGGTTATAAGCATGGTTATAAAACAACAAGTGATGATTGTGAAGTAGTGCTGTTATAAACAAGTGCAGGTTATAAACCAGGAAGGTAATTATTATTATATTTAAATTTTAAAATATATTGATTATTTCCACCAATAATTCATTCACATTTCAATTTATTTTGTTAAAATAAATTCTTACAATGTTAAGAAACATTTAAAAGCATTTAATTTCCAACTTCAAATTATTTTTTAATTTATACTTATTACTAATTAAGAAGGCAAGTCACTTTCTTCACTCTATTGCAAAATGTTTCACTTTCTTCACTCATTTCAGTTTAGTAATGTTACCATTATTCAACGATTACAGAAAAATTTATTTATTTCTATTTTCTAAACATTTTATGATTTATTCTATTTTCTAAACATTACAAATATTATTTTGGCATATATTAAGTGGACGCAGTTCTGGTTTTATCATTATCAAACTCTGTATATAAGCGGTTCAAATGCAAAAGTAAAGATCAAGTTCATTAATGGCTAAAATCCGAGGGGGAGGAGGGGTTGGTGGGTTTACAGTGGAGAATTTCGAAAATTCGAATTATCTCCTTTATTAAAAGTAAGATCGAAGAATTATATACAACCGATTTTGTAAGAAATTTAAGTATCTATAAATGTTGTTATAAACATATTTTCTCTTATATGAATATTAACTGATATATTTATATTTGTTAGTTTTCAGTCTTCAGTTAATCCCCACCTCCTGCTCAAGTGGAATTTTTACTTGCAATTGTATCACTAACCATCGCATGTACAACGTAAATTTTCTGGTTGGGCTTCATTGGCTGTTTATTAGTGAAGATATAGAAAATCTAATTTGAGGTAACAACATCGGCGTAACTTTTTGGTCTCCGTGGATCGCACTACCTGCGTGACGGACATTTTTTATGAATATAAAATAATGTTATATAATATATGTATATAATTCTACTAATAAGTGTTTTATCGTATTTTCAGCTCAAGACACACAATTCAACCGTAAAGGATACTTCCATTTGCTCAAAGAGTACTTCTTTGTTCACCTACTAGCCACAAGGTATTCTTTGTTCATAAAAAAATAGTTGATACACAATTATTTTTGTCTTGATTATATTTTAGAACATCATTTTTTCCTCGTTGTAAGAACTAGTACACAATTTTTATCCTTTGTTTGCGTCCGCTTCGTAGATTTCCCTTAGGGTACATCCTCTCTTGAGGTTGTAATCATGACACGATTTTCGACATATATGCTTGAATAAAAAAAAAAAAATTTAAATGCGTTAATTAGCAAATGTGAGTATTCATAGGATCTACTTTTTCAGAAAATAGATAGCTTCAAATACCTCCGCGTTACAGTTAATTAACGATTAGTAATTAGCCTAAATCAAAAAATTACCGCTAAGCGCAAGCTCATTCGGATTTCATGAGTTACCTGACATAAAAATTGTAAAACCTAAATCTTCCAACGCGAATGAGATATTCTTGTTTTTTTTTTTTCCTCAGACTCCAAATAAGAGCAAAAAAATATCAAAAGGCTGGTACAGATAACGCCTGGCTTCGCCGTGAGTTATCTTGTACTGTATCAGCGATATTATTATAAGGGACGGTTGTAAAAACTTTGGAGCAGTAAAATTCTTACTGTAGAGGTTGGGTACGGTTCCTGGTAATTACTCTGGGATAAAATGAGGAGAATTTTTTTTTTTCTCCTGAGGGAGAATCTTTCCCTTCTTTGAGTCCTAAGGGAAATAATGAAAACTAGGTTATGCGAATGAAACAAGGCAGGACACTAGAACAGTTGGGGTAAAAGGGAACTGCCCCATTTCCTGTACAGGGGTTGCTATTTGATGGTTAGATAGAGAGGGGAAGTTTTTAGGTAACGATTTGACTGATGAAATGAAACATTTCCCTTACGCCAAGTAAGCAGAATTCCCTCGTGCTGGTATGACACATAGTCTCACAATCTATTCCAATTTCTTCCGTAGTAAGAAGCTTATTTTAAAAGAATTTGAAATGTACTCAGTTACTTATAGTAGAAATCAGACCATTGTAAGTGGAGGTGTACTGAGGCTGAAAACGTGTAACGCGTTTATAATTCAAGACATGAAAAAAATGTGTGCTGTGTACTGTAAATGCACACAATGTATGTGTAATGTAAATGTACTCAACAATAATCACAGGAAGTTCAAAAATCCAACAGAATTAGTTATATATGAGATTAGTAATATAAGTTATACATGTACAGCCTCAATAACTGATTTGATTTAAGGGAAATCTGTTAAAGGTTCGTCAACGGAAGATATCTGAATACCTTACACAAACACACAAACACACACACACACACACACACACGCACATTTTTATTTTTTCGGTGGGCATTATAGATCTTAGATATTTTTAGACGCTCCTATGCAAGAATCGAAAGAGCCCTGATCAGAGTTTTAAGTAGTGAGTGATCAGCTCGACGTACACCACCCGTTAACCAAGATGGACTTTAATGTGTCTCCTCCAGAAGCCTGACGGCACCCAGGGAGGGTCAGTTCACTCCGTTTCAACGTTCCCGTGGATGTGATCTAAGAGAGTCATAAGCCATAGTTATCCAGATGAGTTGTCAGATATACGTACTAGTTGATCCAGGAGCGCTGCGACACTAGTATCATCCCATGGCGGGGATCGAACCTGCAACGCTTTTTTCCTTCAGCTAATCAGCGGTCGTCCTTGTACCCCTACAAAATTAAATAAACAATTTTTTTTAAATTTGTCAGAGTCTGTCTTGATAAAAATAAAATTGCTTTCTTGAATTAATTTGTATTTTTGCGACATCATAATAAATGTATGTTTAGACTCCATTTAATTTTTTTTTATTTTAAAAGTGTTATGCCATATCTCCGTTTAAATTCATTAGATCATTTTTAGAGCTTTTTAAGATAAACAAAAATGGTTATTCAAATATTTATCGTATGTCTAATACGTAGGGAGAACTTGAACCCGCCCCCCCCCTCCTAATCGATTTTGATTAAAAGGGGAGATGCACAAGTATGCGTTACAAAGATTCCAATTGTAAAGTTTTAACTTTCTAAGGTTATGCGAGATACGTACAAACTTGACACCTCAACTTGTCTTAAAAACTAACATAGTCCTTAATCTCACATGGTAAACGTGTGGTGGCAATTTTGATTCCCGCCTGGCAATAGGGACTTCTTTAGTGACGAACTCATTAAATAACATATTTAGTCCCACCCTAACTAGAAAAGGAGGTAACCTGTAGAAAACTACAATAAATTAGCCGTATTAGCACCAAGTAGACGTAAATAAATTCCATAATTTTTCTAAATCGATTAATGAAGGGTCAAAATGGATAATTCCGTTGAAATGTAAAAACCAAAAGTTTTCGGAATTATAATATTCCTTTATAATACTAAATAACGTCCTAAAATCCCATCCTGGCTAGAAAAGGGTGGTAACTTGTAGATAACCCGTCCCGATTAGCCTAAGTTGCAAAAAGTGGACGTTAATAAATAAATAATAATATTCCTTTTACTTAGTACAAGGAAGTTACATTTTTTTTAGCAAAATGAATTTTATGTAAAATGAAATTTTTTTTTAGTAAAATGAAATTTATTTAGATACAGAAAATATAAATTTATAGTACATAAACCGACATATTTACTTCAGTTAATTTTTTTCTCTTTTAAAAAAGAGAGAACTCTCTCACGAATCAAGGTTTTTGATCCTTGTTTATCTTAGAGGCAAGAAAAAAATTGTATAACAGGAGGCTAACAGGTGTTGAAAAAGTTTAGCCAGTGGTTAGGGGTAGTAGTCAAGTTGCCTTCCAATTAGGGGCGAGGGCAGCGCTCCTGGCGACCACTTTTATAAGTTGGTTGGCTTCCGGTGGTAACGAGACCCCGTGTCGCTGCATTTATTCATGAGCCATTGTTAGTGGCTCACATGAAGAACAGCTGATTCCACTCAGCAGGTGTCTACAGTTTAGTGCCAACCATCTTGTTAGCACTGTCACTGTTTATACTTTTTCATGGCGGCGGCCATCACGTTTGGGATTCTAATCACCAGCCATTTATTTCTTATTTTATGACTCTTACAGTTTATACCTGGAATTTTATTTCTTCTGTCTTAGTAAATAACGCTTCTGTATAAACCGGCATTACTGCTTATGATGGTTTCGTTATGCTTTAATAAATCTACTCTGAAGTTTCATGAATTTGAAAATGAAATAACATCTTTAATACTGCTATTCGTTAACATTCACTTAGTGCTTCTGAGGCTGATAGGGACGGGTTATCTACCGGTTACCACGCATTGCTAGACAGGATGAGATTAAAGATTTTATTTAGTCAATTCGTCATTAAATAAATTCCTATTACCCCTATAGGAATCAAACCTATGACGAGGTTATTACGACCAACGCTTTAAATGACATTCCTTATGTAAACTTAGTATATGTCCGAAGCGAATCCAAGCCGAGCTTGAAGTTCTGAAACTTGCGATAGACAATATACCTGGAGCTAAGGCACGGATATCATAATTTGCACTGACTCTCTTAGCTCATTACATACATTAAAATACATATAAAGTTCTCATCCACTCATCTCGTACGTATTACAGTAAGTCCGGACATTCAACAAAAGAATAACTATCTACTGGTGACCGGGACATACTAACATTAAACAAAGCACAGATGTAGACGAACTCGCCCAAGCAAAACATATGATACTCAGTTCATGGCAGAAATCTTGGTTCGCCGCAACTGAGAACAAACTTCGAGAACTTAAACATATACGTCTTGGATGTTCTTCCTCAAAAAGACTATTAAGAAGAGATGAAGTCATTTTATCAAGGTGAAGAATAGGCCATTCACGACTGAATCACAATTACCTACTTACTGGAAAAACGAATCCTACTGTCGTCATTGTAACTGTAGACTTACTATAAAGCATACACTTACTGACTGCTATCTTTGACTGAATTACTACATGACCTTAGTCAGTATTGCGTATTACACAACTTGAAACATACCAAAAGTTATAATGTAGGACAATACTGAAAATATTTGCAAAAATGAGCATAGTTACGTGAATATGACAAAGTGATAAGAATTTAACTGATACATTGCTGAATCGCCCCAGTCCCGAAATGTCATTACTATTAGAATAAATAAATAAATAATTATGAAAAGTTGACAAATAAATTTGAATAAAATTATTACATTACGGAACAAAAGAACATTTATATTATGTAGACATAAAATAATACCTAACCGAAAGTATGCTAAGACTCAAAAAAATAGTAAAAAAAAAACAACTGATACAACTATTAGCAGATTTCCCTTAAGGGAAATCAGCTATTGAGGTCGTACTCATGGCGCGAGTTTCGAAAAATTTCTTCAACTCTCCATCTATCCTACCCAGGAGATGACTAAATTTAGTTCCGTTCAAAATTATATATATATATATATATATATATATATATATATATATATATATATATATATTTGTCTGTTAACGCTCTAGCGGTCGCAATTTTCGTTTGATCGTTATCAAACTCGATATTTAAACGTTTTATGCAAAAATAAAGATCAAGTTCCTTAATGGCTGAAATCGGACCAGTGGGTGGGGGCTTTAGAGGTGAGGATTTTCGAAGATTCGAAATATCTCCGTTACTATACGTTGGATCGAAAAAGTATATAGAATCTATCTTATTGCAAATTAAATTTACTATAAATAATGTTATATACATTTATTCTGTATCTTGAATATTAACCGATATATTTGCATTTTTCTGTTTTCAGCTTTTGAGATGAGATCGGCTATCTTTGGGTCTAGTCGTGAGCTAGTTCGGGCCGGTCCCGTAACTGTTTGACTCTCTATTCTGTAAATTTCTCTATTGTAAAACTTGACGTGGGAAATTGTAAAACCTAAATCTTCCAACGCGAATGAGATATTCTTGTTTTTTTTTTTTCCTCAGACTCCAAATAAGAGCAAAAAAATATCAAAAGGCTGGTACAGATAACGCCTGGCTTCGCCGTGAGTTATCTTGTACTGTATCAGCGATATTATTATAAGGAACGGTTGTAAAAACTTTGGAGCAGTAAAATTCTTACTGTAGAGGTTGGGTACGGTTCCTGGTAATTACTCTGGGATAAAATGAGGAGATTTTTTTTTTTTTTCTCCTGAGGGAGAATCTTTCCCTTCTTTGAGTCCTAAGGGAAATAATGAAAACTAGGTTATGCGAATGAAACAAGGCAGGACACTAGAAGAGTTGGGGTAAAAGGGAACTGCCCCATTTCCTGTACAGGGGTTGCTATTTGATGGTTAGATAGAGAGGGGAAGTTTTTAGGTAACGATTTGACTGATGAAATGAAACATTTCCCTTACGCCAAGTAAGCAGAATTCCCTCGTGCTGGTATGACACGTAGTCTCACAATCTATTCCAATTTCTTCCGTAGTAAGAAGCTTATTTTAAAAGAATTTGAAATGTACTCAGTTACTTATAGTAGAAATCAGGCCATTGTAAGTGGAGGCGTACTGAGGCTGAAAACGTGTAACGCGTTTATATTTCAAGACATGAAAAAAATGTGTACTGTGTACTGTAAATGCACACAATGTATGTGTAATGTAAATGTACTCAACAATAATCACAGGAAGTTCAAAAATCCAACAGAATTAGTTATATATGAGATTAGAAATATGAGTTTATATTTACAACCTAAATAGCTGATTTGATTTAAGGGAAATCTGTTAAAGGTACGTCAACGGAAGATATCTAAATACCTTACAAAACACACACACACACACACACACACACACACACACACACACACACACACACACACACACACACACACACGCGCGCGCGCACGCATGCACGAACGCACACACACACACACACACACACGCGCGCGCACGCACGCTTTTTATTTTTTCGGTGGGCATTATAGATCTTAGATATTTGTAGACGCTCCTATGCAAGAATCGAAAGAGCCCTGATCAGAGTTTTACTTAGTGAGTGATCAGCTCGACGTACAGCACCCGTTAACCAAGATGGGCCTTAATGTGTTTCCTCCAGAAGCCTGGCGACACCCAGGGAGGGTCAGTTCACTCCGTTTCAACGTTCCCGTGGATGGGATCTGGTGACCGGGACATATTAACATTAGACAAAGTACGGAGCTGCTCAAAGAAAAACAAAATCACGAAAAAAAAATACATATTCAAGCTCAAGCAAAACATTTATTGATTACTCAATTCATGGCATAAGGGAAATGTTGGTTCGCCACAAACTGTAGAACAAACTTCAGAGAGAAAACTTAAACATATACGTCGTGGATGTTCTTCACTCAAAAAGGACTAATTAAGAAGAGATGAAGTCATTTTATCAAGGTGAAGAATCGACCATTCACGGCTGAATCACAATTACCTACTTACTGAAAAAACGAATTCCTACTGTCGTCACTGTAAACTGTAAGACTTACTATAAAGCATACACCTACTGACTGCTATCTTTGACTGAATTACTACATGACCTTAGTCAGTATTGCGTATTACACAACTTGAAACATACCAAAAGTTATAATGTAGGACAATACTGAAAATATTTGCAAAAATGAGCATAGTTACGTGAATATGACAAAGTGATAAGAATTTAACTGATACATTGCTGAATCGCCCCAGTCCCGAAATGTCATTACTATTAGAATAAATAAATAAATAATTATGAAAAGTTGACAAATAAATTTGAATAAAATTATTACATTACGGAACAAAAGAACATTTATATTATGTAGACATAAAATAATACCTAACCGAAAGTATGCTAAGACTCAAAAAAATAGTAAAAAAAAAACAACTGATACAACTATTAGCAGATTTCCCTTAAGGGAAATCAGCTATTGAGGTCGTACTCATGGCGCGAGTTTCGAAAAATTTCTTCAAATTGTCCATCGATCCTACCCAGGAGATGACCGAAAATAAGGTCCGTTCAAAATTATATATATATATTATATATATATACTATATATATATAATATATATATATATATATTTGTCTTGTTAACGCTTACTAGCGGTCGCAATTTTCGTTTGATCGTTATCAAACTCGATATTTAAACGTTTTATGCAAAAAATAAAGATCAAGTTAGTTAATGGCCGAAAATCGGACCAGTGGGAGGGGCTTTAGAGGTGAGGATTTTCGAAGATTTCGAAATATCTCCGTTACTATACGTCGGATCGAAAAATTATATTGAATCAATCTTATTGCAAAATTAAATTTACTATAAATAATGTTTATACATTTATTCTGTATCTTGAATTTTTACCGTATATATTTGCATTTTTCTGTTTTCAGCTTTTGAGGCTGAGATCGACTATCTTTGGTCTAGTCGTTGAGTGTCAAGAGCTAGTTCGGGCCGTTCCCGTAACTGTTTGACTCTCTATTCTGAAATTTCTCTATTGTAAAACTTGACGTGGGAAATCTGCTTAGTTTACGCAGCCCCTGCGTGACGGACTTTTTTATTTATTAATGCCATTATTTGCAACTAGGCTAATTGAGACGGTATATCTCCAGGTTACCACCATTTTCTAGCGAGGAGGGACTAAGGATTTTATTTTATGAGTTTGCCAAGAAATTCATTTTTAGTGGCCAGGCGCAAATCGAACTCGCCACTCTAGATTTACCTCTAGGTGAGATTAAGGGCGACACACATGGCTAACCAAAAATTAAAAAGTATACACTGTTCTATGTTATTTTGGAGTTCAGGTTAGCCAAGTGAATTAAGTCTTGTTGGTTTAAAGTCCTTGATAAATCTGGAGTCCTGAGTTCTCTTCCCCGCTGACAAACAAATATATATTCAGTCACGAACACCTGAAATAAAATCCTTATTCCCAACTTGACTAGAAAAGGTTCTTAACTTATAGATAATTCGACTGAATTAGCCTAATTTTCGAAAATGAGAGGTTAATAAATAACATTTTATTTTAATAATATTTCAGTCGTCCTACCCGAAGATCGTTCAAATTTTGAGAATTATATAAAGCATTTTTCAATGCGGTATTTATGGAATATAGAGTCTCTTTTGGTGGTTCTATCAATTTCTATATTTCTTCATATCACAATTTCATTCTAGATAGGTCAACACTTAGTTAACAAAAAAAAATATTGTAACACTATATTTTAGCTTCTTTATACGTTGTTTGCATAAAGAACGCCGAATATTGGAAAAGGAACACATATACATAAGAAATACATAAAATAATATATTTATACAGGAGAATCAAACATTGTATCAAAAACGCATTGCTACAAACGAACTTTCTTATTATTATTACCGCCGTCAAGTTAATAATTATTATTACCGTTAACACACCCGGAGCTCTCGTGTCTAAATAAATCTTTCGATTGAACTTTGACAGCCATTGAAAGATTCTCGTTTGCTTAATGTAATACGTAATTATCCCAACGCAGCCTCCTCCCCCCTCCTAATCAAGGAAATATGGAGATGTGTTGTCTCCAGTCCATTGATGGGCCTCACAAAAACCACCTGCCAGGAAAGATGACAGCTCTACTGAAAACGGAATCTAGGATTGACCATAACACATCGGGATGGAACTATTACATTGAAAAAAGTCACTAAACTACTAGAGCTACATACTCCACGAGCTTGGTGACACTGGTGAGCTCTGCTCGTAATAGTGATATTATCCCATAGAGGAAATCGATCCATCACTTAATTCTTCTGTCACATAACTGTGGGTAGTAGTTGATGTACCCACTTCTTAACTCGAACATCTTTATTTAATCTACACCATACTCGATATTTAACCGTTTGTGTCATAACTATAAATTACAATTGTTATTGGCGGTAATCGGGCCTGGAATAGGGGGGGGGGAGGATCGAAAATGCAAAATATCTCAGTTGTTATGTGTTGGATAGTAAAATGTTATAGAACCGATCATGTAAAACTATTGATGTCCAAGAATTGTACTATTTCGAAACTCAAGTATTAAGTGAGTTATTCATACATGCTTGTATAGTGTCCTTAACACTCACTCCTCTTTGATCTGTTGGTCTTATACATATAAATAGAGAATATGTGTGCTGATGGGATCACATGCTTGTTACATCAGCACATGGGACATGTGCTTAGTTTACGCGTCCAATGCATAGTAGATGTTTATTATTTTGCTGAAATGTAAAATAGATGGAATAATACTCAAGATAAAAAAAAAAAAGTATATAGCAGCATGTACAGGAAATTACATTTTCAGTATGATTGGTTATATTCCATCTCATGGCACTTGTGTATAGAAAAAAGTCCGTCACGCAGGCGCTGCGTAAACCTAAGCAGATTTCCCACGTGAAGTTTTTACAATAGAGAAATCTGCTAATAACAACTGTAGTAGTAAAGAAACCTCTAAACCGAAAACATTATTTAGGGGCGTAATAACCCAGTAGTTTCTAGCCCCAAAAAACAGTTAAACCTAACCTCCTAAAACCTATTCACGAGGGACGAATAGTATCGAAACGGCCGCCAGAGCTCTCGGCGGAAAGTCCGAACATAGCCTACTCTGGTGACCACACGCAGAATACAAATGCAAATATCTCGGTTATATTCAAGATAGAGAAAAAAATGTATATAACCAATATTTATAGTACATTTAATTTGCAAATAAAGATTGGTTCTGTACTATTTTTCGGTATCCGACGTATAGTAACGGAGATATTTCGGAATTTTCGAAAATCCTCTCCTCTAAACCCCACCCTCCCACTGGTCCGAATTTCAGCCGTTAACGAACTTGATCTTTATTTTTCAGTAAAATCGACTAAATATCGAGTTTGGTAACGATCAAACAAAAATTGCTAGAGTTGGTTAACAGACAAAATATATATAATATATATATATATTTTCAATTCTCTTTTTAAATCCCCCTCCCTAGTCCAATTTCAGCCGTTAACGAACTTTTTGCCTGAAAATGTGTGTGTGTGTGTGTGTGTGTGTGTGTGTGTGTGTGTGTGTGTGTGTGTGTGTTGTGTGTAATTCTGAATGAACCTGATTTTCGTCAAGAACTACGTAGGAACAATGTACATTTGAGGACATTTTTTGAAAAACACGCATTGCTTTCAATCTCTGATTTTTTAAAAGTGAAATCTGCTTCAAGACCGAGTAAGAAAGTTATCTGTAACCAAGAAAAAGCACCCTAGACTGAGGAGGCAAGTAGATTTGTATATCGAACCTAACATATTTGTTTTTAAGACTGCTCCTAGTCGTTGAACGGTAGTTTGCGAATGCAATTTAAATAATTTTCTCCATCATTGCTCCTAATTTTATAATTGGTAAGGTTGGCCGCTTATCCTCTATCTTCAAATTTCAATAGAATTAACATAAAACCCTTTGTGAGCAAGATAATAGATTTGAACAATAAAACGCAAGAGGACTTATGGCTTAGCGCGCGGCCTAACCGAACCCGACGACCACTTTGAATGGAATTCTAAAAAGTGTCCTTTGCTAAATTGGATCGGCCATTGAGGCGGCTCAAAAGCGTTCATCAAGCCTGTTCTTAATTGACACTTCCATTCTAATTAATTAATCCACGGCAAGTCCGTCTCATTCAACCGCTAAAAGGAAAGCCCGCCGTGAACCGCGAAGCCATAACGATACCGAGGGGCTTAAAATTAAGTTTGCGCATTATCAAATTAAACCGGCTGATTGAGAGGGCCGTAAATACATTATTATAAGGGAAGGTGAGACTGATTAATGAGCCGTGAGCCTCTATAGCCTCTGATTGGCACCGATATAAAGCCGCTCTATAAAGGCCAGGTTTATACCACCTGTCCCTAGTAGTTTCAATAAAGGCCTCGTTGAAAAATGCTTTCCGCGCATATTTTGGCCCTTTATTTTTTGACGAACTGATAAACATAACTTTATAGAAACTCCTTAGGTCAGCAAGAAGTTCTTCAGTTATTCATATGAGCAGAGTTGTCCCAAAGAAAATCATCAATTGACGTATTGGAAAACTTTCATTGTATGACACCAACCCATTGGAGATGACGGGCCTACAAGTTTACACACACATATACGTGCGTGTATGAATGGGTGCCTAATAATGCTCTAGAGCAGGTATGGGGTGGGCCAAACTTCAGTATGCAAATAAGTTCGCGGGCCACTTTTAAAAGTAGTGCATTTTAAAGCAGTGTTCATCATTTTAAACGATAGACATCAGACATGAAATTATTCTACAATTGCGGTCGAATATAGTTGGCATTGTGCTGTAGATGCAATGACACCATCTTCAAGCCGTCGAGAGTTGTACAACTCGAAAGCTCTTGCCATCTGTATTTAATCATCAGCCAGTGACGATGATCTTCACCGACAGATATGGCAACAGTATCATTAATACTGGCGATCCCAACTCTTTATTTGATAATACAATTTATCAAAATAACAAAATGAAATAAAAAAAGAGTAGGTACAACATCGTGAAATTTGGAATTATTACAAACAACGAAAGATAAATAGCAACACCGAAATCAATAAGACACTCGATCTTGATTTGGGAAAACTAATCCGTCGATGCCTAGATTAATAAGTCCACTGATACAAAGACGTAAAGAATTTTCCAAATTATCGTCAGTCAGGCTTGTACGATGTGTTGATTTACTTTCATCATTGAAATATAACTGTTCACTTTTATATGTACTGTCAAACGCACAAAATCTCTCCTCTTCCTCATTTGGAGTAAGTTGTGTTATATTTTTGTTTTATTGGGTTTTTCAAAATGTCTCGCGGGCCGGTTGTTGCTCAAGTGGGTGCAATTTTATTTCTACCGTTACTAAATTTCATGTAAGTCTTATATATACATTATTAGTCGGATCGAAACATGTAATACAACCATTCTTGTTGACGATGCAATGTACCGCACTTGTTCTATACATTTTTCTATAACTTAAATATTAACAAATATCTTTGATGACCCCAGGTGGATCTGTCCTTCCTTCTGTTCCTTCTCTCTTCTGTGGTTGTCAGATTTGTGGGACATCAAAAATTAAATGTATTTTTCCAGACAAATTTTTTTTTTAATCTATGTGGATATTAAATTAAAAATTGTAAGCACATTTTCATAATGGCTAGTACTAATTTTGTGTACTGTCAGACTGGTATAAAAAGCATAAAATTACTTATTTCTACAAGATGAGACGAATGCTGTGTTTTGGATGATTTACAAACGGGGAAATACGGGTTATTGTGTACGGACGACGATATCTGCCACTTATTCACTTTAAGCAGCTCAAAAAACTTTTTTTTAAAAATCTCCCTTGTAATTCCCACCTGTTTTTTCCTTATTTATTAAGGTCCACTTAGAGCAAACGAGGCTAATCAGGACAGGCTAAGGCCACCCTTTTCTCTTCTCTCCTTTTTCTAGTCAGAGCAGAGCTTAGGATTTTATTTAGTGACATCGTCACTAAATAAAATCCTATAGGCCACGTTGGAATCGAATTCAACTCCATGATTACCAAGTTTATTAACTCAACTAATCTATGGCGGAAGGCCAACAAAAAATGAAAACTGCAAAACATGGATTCCAATAAAAGTTATGTAGTGGAGTTAGCACAATTACTTAAGAGAAGAATGAGACAACGCGTCATTAACGTTGATCAAAAGGAGAATAAAACGGCCCTAGCCAACCACGCACTTAAATACAGCCATGAATGTGATTTTGGAAATGTAAGTATTATAGAAATAGAAAAAAACCTTAAGCAAGAAGAGGATAAAAGAGAATATGCACATAATAAAAAATAGAAAAAAGTTGATCTGTAAGAAAATAGAAATAAAACATGTGAATTATATATAATTTAATTTATTAGAAACTTTAAGGTGATAGTTAATCAATTATAAATTTCTCACTTTAGACAACAGTTCATTAGGGGTAATCGATATATTTCTATTTCGTCACGTATCGATATAAATCAGCTGACTTGCCAGACATACTTTGTAAGCAATTCTCCGACTGGTTGGCTACTGGAAGGTCATAGAGAATGATGTAGCCGTTAGTTTAGTTTCCTTTGATGAGCCGTCTGATGGACGCTAAACTAGCTGAAAAATAAAAATGATTCGTATAATCATTTAAAGTTATCATTTTTTGTCAACCTTTCGCCATTAGATTAGTTGAGTAAAGTTAAATAAGTCATATTTTCACAACAAGTTTATTAAGATCAACTCACATGGTTAATCTGACTTCATATTCAATTTTAAAATTATTTATTAACGTCCACTTTTTGCAACCAAAGCTAATTGAAACGGGTTATCTACAGGTTACCACCCTTTTCTATCCAAGGTGGGACTAAGAATTTTGTTTAATGAATTCCGTCACTAAATAAATTTCCCTGCCCAGGTGGGGATCGAACTCGCCACTCTAGGTTTACCATGTGAGATTAAAGTCGAAGCTTTAACGCTAATCTGACCTCATGTTCAATTTACATCAATTAAAAATTGTAGACTTTACATTATTATAAAAGATTTTCATCAAAACTACTGCAATATCAATAGCGATTAATACATGAGAAATTACATATATTTTACTGCTACTTGTAAAAATTATATAACGTATGTTATTCAGACAAATGCAGAATTTCCATTATAGAATTTCCCTGTAAATATTGAAGTATTGAAAATGTAAATTGCAGCAGGAAAACACGTAACGCGCGCTCACAAACTGAAGCATATGCTCAAATATTTAAATGTTTATACATCTATATATATATATATATAATATATATATATATATATATATATATATATAATAACGAATGTTTCTGTCGGTATGTTTGTCCTTTATTAGGAATAAACGGCTGAACCGAATTTTATGAAACTTGGTATGCATGTTACTACTAACCCAGATTGATTTTAGGACTGTATTAATAACCTCTGAGACGAACAGGAGCGGGGCTAGTCAGGGAGGCCTGAAATTAAAAATAGCAATATTTCGTCTCCTATTGGTTTTTTTTTTCGGCAAATATGCACATTAGAAAACGTTGTTTAGTTTTTTATTTAGAGTAACATTTGTTATATACAATTTTGTCGTATACCAAAATACGCTAAAAACTATAGTGGGGGTCAATAATGTTATAGAATACGAAAGACATTAACATTTTTAGGAACGAAGAGGAGTTGTTAGAGAGCCATGAAATGAATAATCGTCATATTTTGTTCCTATTGTTTTTTTTTTGGCGTACGTACATAACAAATGATGTTTAATTTGATATTTAGATTAACTTTTATATTTTTTTTTTATTTTAGTATTTTAGTTGGTGGCTTAGCAACTCTCTCTTCCTCTGTCTCTCTCTCTCTCTCTCTCTCTCTCTCTCTCTATATATATATATATATATATATATATATATATCTCTATATAGAGAGAGAGAGAGAGAGAGAGAGAGAGAGTGGGAGAGGTTGTATGTGAGCAGTATGTTGATGTGGACCCTGTGGACTGTTTATGAATATGGAAGTCCTTATCTTTATCCCCTAGGTAGGTTCATTTTCTAAAGCCTGCCCCTAGCACCGTCCCTTGCTGATAACTTCTGTCTCCGGTTTAAGCCCTTTTTGATGACTTACCAGTTACTGACTTCACATAAATGTAAATAAACATTTTTATCTGAGTAGATTTTGTTTTGGAATACGTTATACGATCCTGTTTTTGGTTAGTAAGCTATATACTTCACCACCTAGAGTTTCGTTTATGAAGATAATTTTTATAGTAATGCATATTTACTCAAAACGATTAAGTATAGTATTTTTCTTCATCGTATAAAAATATTCACCGAAATTTAAGAAAATACTGAAGGATGTTAATTCATGCAAATCCATACGTAGGATTAATTATAAATACTCGAATAAAAATAGTTAATTTATAAAGGGGATTAGCTGGTCCTCACTGATACGCCATAGCTGCTTGTAATTTTATTTTGTCTCATTTAAAATTTAAATCAAACAAAATCCCACATTATATCTCCTTAAATATATTTGTTTGTGTTCTTAAATGCCTGGAATAACATTTCAATTAGTCCTATTCTAAATATCTTTCAAATTAGTAAAAAAGTGTCATGTGAAGAAGTCCCTGAAGTTAACCATTAGCCTCGGCCTTAATTTCACATGGTAAACCTGGAGTGGTGAGATCGATTCCTGGGCAATAGAAATTTATTTAGTGACGAACTCATTAAATTAAATCCTTAATCCCACTCTGGCTAGAAAAGGGAGGTAACCCGTCCCAATTAGCTCTTGTAGCAAAAAGTGGACGTTAATAAATAATAATTCAATAAAGATAGTTAAACTCTTAAAAGTCAGTATAAGCAATATAAAACCTAATTTAGGTTCTATATTTCATTCTTGTTTCTATTTTCATTTTGTATTTTGTTTATATAAAATGTTTTTGTTGTTTTTTTTTTATGAGCAATAGCGCCTCGCTGCGAATGCTCCAAAAGAATTAAATAATTTAGGTTCACTTTTTTTAAAATGAATTATCTTACAAAACAGATTAATAGTATGTAGACAACTTTAAACCCGCTATTGAAAAAAATATACAGTTAACAGTGCTGCTCAACCCTTTACAAGTAAAACAAGAAGAAAGTGCATGTGTAAAAAGAGTAGAGTGCATTATTATTATAATGTACAGGAGTTATTTTGAGAAAAGGTTTTAATTAAAATTTATTAAAAAAGAGTAACACATGAGAGCTAGCTATAAGCTAGTAAGTCTCTCTCATTTTAAACAATATTTTTCATTGAAAAAGAAGATAGCTCATAAGACAAAATCCCACAAAAATGTCTTCAATGATTTGTGCATGACTGTAAATGATTGTCTAATACAACAGTTTGGATTTTAAATTTGATAATTAGAATATCTGTATAGCAATCCAGCTTTAAACCATTTTTTTTTCGCTTTTTTAAAAATTTCAGAGATATATCAAACACTTTCACTTACTAGCTAACATAACCATACTTACTTATATATATATATAACCTTTTGTCTGGAAGAGAAAGATTAATCCTCTACTATCCCAGAAATCAGGACCAGACGGCCGAGGTGTTTTCAAGGAGTGTTAAATTAAAAATTCGAAATATATCCGTTATTAGTTTTATATATATATATATATATATATATATATATATATATATATATATATATATATATATATACAGTCGGATTGAAATATAATGGGGCGTAATCTCCGAAAAATCGATGGCGTAACCAATCTTGTTGCAAATTACAATAAGTTTACAAAAACTTTGATTTTATGCATTTGTTTCGAATGATACAGATATTTTAGTGTTGTTTTTTTACTCAATTTCCACCATTATAGAGAGAATTAGCCATTAACCTAAAATGTAAATTGCGAGGCCATTCAGATACATGATTAATGCAAATCAGAATTTCAAAGCTCTATTTCTATTAGTTAGCAACAGTTGAGATATCTGACATTTCTTTCATTACTGATTAGCTTATAGCACTTCCGGTAATTAGAACTCTGCAAAAACTACACAACAACGGCTCAGTGTTCAATGTGCATACAATTAACTGCTCATCAGAATCGAATTGTAGA
The DNA here is from genome assembly GCA_019009955.1 of Riptortus pedestris. Classification (NCBI taxonomy): domain Eukaryota; kingdom Metazoa; phylum Arthropoda; class Insecta; order Hemiptera; family Alydidae; genus Riptortus; species Riptortus pedestris. The sequence goes on from CM032229.1 coordinate 161,954,108, forward strand.
ACCGACATAAATGTGGGCCATAAAACAGTAGCATCTTTGCTTCTTACTCGAAAATTAATTGAGTTATATACATTTTTCTGTTTTCAGTCCCAGTAGATCAGCGCAGTATATCGAGAACTAAAGAACGAGAAATACTGCAACAAGTCCAATGAAATCTCGTAGCAAATTTAATAAAATCTTCTGGCTAATTTAATGTTCTATAAATATAGTTATGTGCGATTTTTCACTATCTACCCCATCTCCTACTGATGCCATATTAAGAAAAAGCTGTTATATTATTGAAGCAATTTATTTGAAGGCTTTATACAAAATATTGTACTCATTCAACTTTTACGTTGTTTGAAATTGTTAGAACTTTCAGGTTTTGATATAAATTCAAATACGTGACACACATGGGTAATCTGCTTAGTTTACGCAGCGTGGCGGACTTTTTCACCACGAAGCCTCCTTATTGCATAATCATAAAACAAGACGCAGTAATATGATTCAAACCCCCCAACTACAATCATAAATATATCAAGAAAAGCATATCATTTTCGTGATACGAGTTCTTAACTTGGTAAAAGATGAGATCACAAGCTTTTTAAACCAGTACGAAGTAATTCTGCTTAGTTTTCGCGCGACGGATATTTGTAAACCTTTTAGCAGATTTCCCTTAAGGGAAATCAGCTATTGAGGTCGTACTCATGACGCGAGTTTTGAAAAATTTCCTCAAATGTCCATCGATCCTACCCAGGAGATGACGAAAATGAGGTCCGTTCAAAATTATATATATATATCTATATCTATATATATATATATATATATATATATATATATATATATATATATATATATTTATATTTGTCTGTTAACGCTCTAGCGGTCGCAATTTTTGTTTAATCGTTACCAAACTTCATATTTAAGCGTTTTACGTAAAAAAAAGAGATCAAGTTCGTTAATGGCTGAAATCGGACCAGTGGGAGGGGGGTTTAGAGGGGGGGACTTTTGAAAATTCAAAATATCTCCGTTACTATACGTTGGATCGAAAAATATTATAGAATCAATCTTATTGCAAATTAAATTTACTATAAATATTGTTATATACATTTATTCTCTATCTTGAATATTAACTGAGATATTTGCATTTGTATTCTGCATGTGCTCGGCAGCAGTGGCTATGTTCTGACTTTCCGCCGTGAGCTCTTGCGGCCGATTTTGAAATTATTCGTCCCTCGTGAATAGGTTTAGAGGTTACTTACTACAGCTGTTATTAGGCAGATTTCTCTATTGTAAAACTTCACGTAGGAAATCTGTTTAGTTTACGCAGCCCCTGCGTGACGTACTTTTTAAAGTGGTTTCTTAGACGTTTACCACTCAGACATATTTTTTTACAAAAACTACTACTGAAGCACATAATTTTTAGCAGATTTCCCTTGAAGGAAATCAGCTATTGAGGTTGTACTCATGACGGAATGTTCGAAATTTTTCTTCAAATGTCCTTTGATCCTACCTAGTAGATGACGAAAATCATGTCCGTTCAATATATATCTATATATATATATATATATATATATATATATATATATATATATATATATATATATATATATAGATCTATCTATCTATATATTTGTCTGTTACCGCTCTAGCGGTCGCAATTTTTGTTTGATCGTTACCAAACTCGATATTTAGTCGTTTCATGTAAAAAGAAAGATCAAGTTCGTTAATGGCTGAAATCGGACCAGTGGGAGGGGGGGTTTAGAGGGGAGGATTTTCTAAAATTTGAAATATTTCCGTTACTATACGTCGGATCGAAAAATTGTATAAAATCAATCTTATTGCAAATTAAATTTACTATAAATATTGTTCTATACATTTATTCTCTATCTTGCATATTAACCGAGATATTTGGATTTTTATTAAATTTGGGCCGATAACGAACGTTTCGAGATTCCCGCCAAAAAGTAGTTCGGCCCTTTGCCCTTTCGTATGGAGATTTCTCTATTGTATAACTTCACGCGGGAAATCTGCTTAGTTTACGCAGCCCCTGCGTGACGGACTTTTTTCTGAACAGGTGTAACCAGTGCATTCGAGATATAATTCCTGGAGTTATTTCTTTAGCTTGATTGTTGGAAATATTGTAGTATTGGAATATGTAAGGAAAAAAAATGTTCCTCTAAACCTTTTTGCAGGGAATAAAGTGGAACATATGCTTTACTATAAAAAAAAAAAAAAAAGTATAGGCAGCCTATTATGCGTTTGAAGAGAAGGTGTAAATATATTTCTTATCGAAACTGCTCTGGAGGCCTTGTTATCTTCGGATAAGTTCCCCATATTTCAAGATACAAGACCCTTTTCCCTCCGAGGATCAATGATAATTTATCAAAACGGCGCTAGGGAAAAAGAAAGGGGACTCAAATATATCACTAATGTAAAATCCTAGATAAGGTGGTCTCCCTTAGGCCCGCGAGATAAATAGCCCGGCTCTAAAGAGAAGAAGATAACTCCCTCCTCATATAAATTACGGATATCGTTTCATAGCTGCGGCACACTTCAAAGGGATGCCCGTGCGGGCTGGAGCACGTACGGACACACTATCTCTGATCTGCATTAGTCTGCTATGTCTCTATCAGCTGGGACATTACCTATGGTCTCTACTCCTGTGAACTTAGGGGTGTCAATCAAAAATAAAGTTTTCGTTTCTGAATTTATTATTCTAACCCATGACGAAATGCTTTTCTTCAATAACCCGGCAGTGGGGACGTGAAAAATCCTCACATTAGTGAGAACGTTGGGCCGAATTGACCCGCTAGTCATTAAGTGCGATTTAAACTACACTTAATTCACATTATTTTATTTTTATTAATTAAATGTCTCATTCAATTAATATTGAAATATAAATTACTTAATAAACATCAATCTTATTTTGTTTTAATGTTCAAAAACTGGAAAAAGTTATAGATAAAATATACAAAATGAAAAAATATAAATTACTTCTACTCAGTATATTATTTACAATATACGTCGGCATGATTCAGACAAATGCAGTTGAAGCATTTTTTACAAAAATGTTTTGACTTATTGTCCTTACTTTCAAAGCAGCGCCTTATTTTTTGGGGGGTCCGGTCTGCCCTTTTGTGGAGGCTCGTTCGTACTTGACCAATTTTTGTGATAGTAGTCGTGTTATTCAATAGAAGGATCTCCAACTTCATAATCACTTGATAAATAATAATTTTCTTCTAAAATTAATTAATTCAATATCTTTCGTATCGTTAACATTATAACACTGTTTAGATGTGCTGGACGTGTTTAAAAAATGTCACCTTAATAGGTACGTTGGGTCAGAAAGACCAATGAACAATTTTGGGAGAAAATAACACACTACGTTCCTGTAATAAAAAAAAAACAACTAAATATTGCCAGCTCACCAGCAGAACTTAGTTTGAAGGAAGAAACAAGTTCAAAAGTAAAGGAATATTATTTCTAGAGTGCTCCGAAAATGTTGCTGGGTCAGATTGGCCCAATGATCCCACTCCCGGTTTAATATCAGGCCTACTTTACGGATTTTCCAAATGCATTTACCTCAACAACTATTCTCTGTTTATACAGCAAAAGGCATATGTAAACAGGAATAAAAATTTCAGCAAAAAACGCGAGGTGTCTAAAGAAACTATCTATGTCTGTTGGGTGACATCAAACTAATACAAATAACATAGTTAAAATTAGAGGAAGAGAAAAAATGAATGTAATAATCCTTGAAAACTCAAGTTTCCAAATTTGTAGCATGTTTTACCATATTCTAATTTTTTCTAAAACTTATTTTCAAATTAAAAAAAAAGTATGAAGAGAAATATTTTGCTTCGAATCGGAAAATGTTACATACCAAGTCTTTTTAATATTATAAACAGCTACGTGTTTAGAAGCTAATTAGATAAGCTATGATCCTAGGCATAATTAAATTAGTCAATGATATTATTCATCAATATGGATATGAATTATGACAGATTGATTGGCTCAAAACAAAAATTTATTACATCTGAGATAAAAGGACAATTTTAACAATCTTTCATGAAAGCAGTGTTCGTTGACCTAATCAGCAAAACACATACAATTCAGAACTATTTACATGAACATTTTGTTATACATGCTACCTTGCAATATAGCTCAAAGATTTCAATAGAGAAACTAGTGTTAGCACATCATTCATTTCCCAGAGGGTGTTACTTCTATTTATTGTAGCTCAATTTAAATTTAAGTAAAATTTATGTTCACGTCGAGGCATCACGAGGAAGAGAAAAGTTTAGGGCAGTATAAATAAATAAATTGAAAACTGCGAAGAGGTGATAAACAGTTATAAAGGTTTTTTTTGTGATAGAAGATACTTAATTGGACGTCTAAAATATATTTACTTAAAACATATAAAGGGTGAAAAAATGGACTTGAGCGCTATAAAAATCTTGATGGAGGATCGTAAAACTCCGCGATAGAGTTTAACGTTCTTTTAGAGTATTAAAAAATGAACAAGGAAAATAGAAAACTGTACGTATCGCCGAATTATCTTATTCAAGTTATTTTTTTATTATCTCATGCCAATGATAATATGAAAAGTCTACGAAAATACTGAAGTAGTCAACAATGAGAAAAAGCAGTAAAGAGGTAATGACCACTCTGCCATCTATTATCATCGCAACATGATAAATCCCTTCCCCTTTGAAACATTTTTAAAAAATGGACAATAGTTCGTTTAACATTTTATTTGATATTATATTAGCTTAGAAGGAAACTTATTTTAAGTAAATTATAACATTCGGATAATGGGGGGACAAAATAGCCAAAGAATTTGGGTTCTGCCTGTCAACATTTAAAAAAGTCCGTCACGCAGGGGCTGCTTAAACTAAGCAGATTTCCCACGTGCAGTTTTACAATAGAGAAATTTCAGAATAGAGAGTCAAACAGTTACGGGAACGGCCCGAACTAGCTCTTGACGGAAACTCACGACTAGACCCGAAGTTAAAACATTATTTATAGTAAATTTAATTTGCAATAAGATTGATTTTATATAATATTTCGATCCGACGTACAGTAACGGAGATATTTCGAATTTTCGAAAATCCTCCCCTCTAAACCCCCCCCCCTCCTACTGGTCTGATTTCAGCCATTAACGAACTTGATCTTTATGTTTACATAAAACGTTTAAATATCGAGTTTGGTAACGATCAAACGAAAAATTGCGACCTCTAGAGCGTTAACAGACAAATATATATATATATATATATATATATTATATATATATATATATATATATATATATATAATTTTGAACGGACCTCATTTTCGTCATCTCTGGGTAGGGTCGATGGACATTTAAGAAAATTTTTCCAAACTCGCGTAATGAGTACGACCTCAATAGCTGATTTCTCTTAAGGATAATCACATGAAAATGCGAATAAACTCTCTCAATATATAATTAATAAATAAATCTAAACAGGAAATTTGTAGAGCATTAATATTTAAATATTTTTTACGATTGGTTTTTTGAAAATTGTTGATCCAACTCTTAATAAATGAGATATTTTGAAACTTCGGAACCCTTTTCTCTAGCCACACCAAAATTCCAGGTTCCAATTCACCATTAATAAATATGTACATTAAAGTTGAATTAAACGGTTAAATATTGAGTATGATCCGGAAGAAATGAACTTTTTCGGGTCGACTGGAAATTTTAATTTATGACACCATTGATTACATGTATCTTACACAGTAATCAATCAATGAGACCATATTTGGTATTTAGAAAGCTGTTCTTGATTAAAACAGCTTATTATTCACATGACATAAATAGGAGTGGGTGTTCACTGAAACATTAAAAACTAAAAAAAATACAAATAGCTTTGTTAATAATCAAAAAATATATAAAAAAAAATGCATAGTACATTAAAATTTTCAATAAGATTGGTTTTTATATACGTTTCGATCAGACAACGGATATATGTAACGGAGATGTATGGAGTTTTCGGAATTTCCACCCCTAAACTAGTCTAGTCAAATTATAGAGGTTAATGAACTTGGCATTTATTTTTACATTAAACGTTTAACTATTGAATTTGGAAACGATCAAACGAAATTTCTGACCGCCAGAGCGTTAACGGACAAATATGTATACAGAATAGGTAGACATTTGAGGAAATTGTTCGAAAATCGCTTCTTGAGTACAACCTCAATTTTTGATTTTCCTGAAGGGAAATCTGTTAAAAAGTACAATATTTAAAGGTGCTGAAATTTTAATTGACCTTCCCATTCCTTGTATGCGATTCTTACATTAAGTGTCATTAACCGAAGGCGTTAACTAAGCGGATTTCCCACGTGGGTCACTTATTTGCATTTATCTCAAAATTTGAAGTTTCAATGAGAACAATATTTCGTAGTTAGGCTCCAAATAAAGTGCTTCATAATATAACTGATTATTGTTAATAAGATATGAGTCGGAATGGGGGTTTACTGGAAGCCGGAAACTAATAAACGCAAATCTCTCCGTTAAGATACTGGAAAAACGAATATAACATTCATAGAACATTACATCTGCAATAAGATTAGTTTTATACAATTTTTCGATGCGACGAATAATAACAGAGATATTTTGATTTTTCAAAATTCCTTTCGTTTAACCCCCCTCCCACTGGTTCAGCTATTAACGAACTCGATCTCTAGTTTTACATGATACGTTTATATATCGAGTTTGGTTACTATCAAATAAGAATTGCGACCACTAGAGCGCTAACAGACATATACAATATCTATATATATATATATATATATATATATATATATATATATATATATATATATATATACTAGCTAAGGTACCCGGCGATGCCGGGAAATCATTGTTGATTGACTAATGATGGTATTTTGATAGTAAGACTTCAATGTGTACAATTACCACTTCCCTCCACGACGTAATGTTTTTTTTTCCGAAAATAGCCATAACCCTGAAGGGTAACTTTTGGGGATTAATAGAATAGAAATTTTATTTTTGAAGGATAAATGAAAATGTGTTCCTATTCATCCCTCTACAACTTTTTGACTCACGGTTTATTCAATAATTCAAACCATAATCATGGGTAGCATTTATTACAATTAATATCATCTATAATGAACATATTTCCTTTCAAAAGCCAATCCGAGCTCACATAGTATAGGAAAAGTTTTGCACGTAAGATTTATATTTTGTGAGATAGTGAACCTCACTGGAAAATTACTTGCATTAATGCCAGACGGGAAATAAGTAAACTAAATTAACTGGAAAGGCTCCCGTCATCTTCCGCTCCCGCATGAGAGTTCTCAAATATTCTTTTATGTACTTACAATTACACAGGCCAACGATGAAAAAACTTTTTTAATGAAAAATACCTTATATTCTTATGTTGTTTAGGTTGCTGAAAATCCAAATATGATGCTTAAAAAGTTGTATCATCACCCACCCACCATTTATTCACATTTTATAGTTAAATTCATTAAATAAAGAAACATTTTTAGAATTTTACAGCTTATTTTCATAGTTAAGATAACATGAAAAAAATAGGTCTAATGAACAAAGATGATGTTGGCAGCAGCACTGCTGAAACACATGCTAAACAGCTGATGTTTTGTTTATTTTCAACATAACCTCACTTTTTTACGTTTCCTGTACATGTGCTCAGTGCAATGTCTCATCGCGGCTGTAAAAACTCTACTGACAGTTTTTGTTTATTTGTGGTGAGTTTGTTATTAAAAAGCACCAAAGAAACATTACAGACTTTGTGAAAAAGGTTTTATCTAGCATAACTTTGGAACCAAACTTGGAGACCAGGATAAACCTTGGGCACCGCATAAGGTATGTTTATGTATGTGTGAAGACCTCAGGAAATGGTCAAAAAAAGAGAAAAAACTCACTTTAAATTTGCTGTTCCCATGATATGGAGGGAACCAAAAATCATTCCGATGACTGTTACTTTTGCAGTGTAGATAATTACTGGTCATAACTCTAAGAACAAGAAGGTAATAAGCTACCCTAACCTTCCGTCCGCCATCCGACCAGTAGGGCACGGTGTAGATTTGCCAATCCCGGAAACCACCAGAGGACTTAAATTCTATTGAGAAACAGAAGTATTTTCTGATGTACAGTCGGAGTTAGATGAACACGATGAAGAATTCCAATGTGTTACAGAAAATGTAGAGCCTAATTGTTCACTCAGGTCGAGCTTAATGACTTAGTTAGGGATCTGGGCTTAACAAAAGAAAAAAGCTGAACTGCTTGGCTCTAGGCTAAAAGAAAAGAACTTGCTGGCGGCTGGAACCAGCTGTTCATGTGTATAGGAAGAGAGAACAACAATTTTCGAAGTATTTGAACAAGAGGGTGATTTGGTGTACTGCTCAGACATTCAGGTTTTAATGAATGAGTTTTGGAATTGAATACAAAAACAGAAGATTGGAGGTTGTTTATTGATTCATCCCAAAAATAGTTTGAAGGCAGTTTTACTACACAACGGTAACATGTATGCCTCTGTACCTGTCGGTCATCTGTACATATGAAAAGAGAGTACGAAAATCTAGAAATAGTGTTAAATAAAATTAGGTTATTCTGCACACGGTTGGATGATATGTGGTGATTTGAAAGTTACGTGCATGCTCCTTGGTCAGCAAGGGGGGTTTTATCCAAATTTCCATGTTTCTTGTGTGAAATGGGGGACAGTAGAGCTCGGAATCAACATTGGTGCAGAAGAGTACTGGCCTGCTAGGGTAAGTCTTTAAAGCCTGGCGAGAAGAACATTTTACGCAAAAACCTTGTAGATCCAAAAAAACGTGCTCCTACCACCACTACATATTAAGTTAGGTCTCATGATAAACAGTTTGTAAAGGCTTTGCCTAAAGATGGGCTTTTTGTTTCAAATATCTCTGTCAGAAGTTTCCACACCTTTCAGAAAGCTAAACTGAAAGAAGGCGTCTTTACCGGGGCCTGATATTAGAAAAATGATGTTTGAACGTTTAACTTTGAATCCACAATGACCTCAAATGAAAAAGAAGCATGGGTTTCATTCAAGCAAGTTGTCACCAAGTTTTTGGGAAATAAAAAAGACCCAGAATATAAGGCTATTGTTGCTAACATGTTAAAAAAATTTTGAACAGTTAGGATGTTTTTGATGAGCCTGAAGGTTCACTTCTTGAGCAGGTCCACCTCGATTACTTCCCGGAAAATTTAGGAGATGTTAGTGAGGAGCAAGGTGAGCGTTTTCACCAGGACGTTAAAGTGATGGAAAAACGTTTACCAGGCCGCTGGAATACGAACGTGATGGGGGACTACTGTAGGCCACTTCACCGAGAAGTTCAGCAAGCTAATTCATCGCAGGAAAAGCTACACAAGAACTTCAAGAAAAAAGGGGAAAGAAAATATAAAGCAATTTCCAGTTGACCAAGTGAACCTTGTATCATCACATAAAATTACTATTCCAAGTATTTTACTGTAAATACATACCATTTTTACGATTCTACAGTGTTTCATTGTTTTTTTCCCCTATATACTGTAAATGGGTATTAGACTATATAATAAAATAAATTTTGCATGGAAACTAAGGGAAAACTAGAGATACATAAAAACTTACGAGCAGATTTGGATTCAGCACATAAAAATCTATCAAGATCAGCTATTAAAATTAAAAAAGTTTTCAAAAAGGTTTTTTTTTTGTTGGCCTGTGTTATTGATGCAAAACATTGTTTTAATAATTTATTCTACCCGATGGAATTAAATAATAGTGGTACCCTACAAAATATCATATCATATCGAATTTAAACGCATATTGTTTTTTGTCATAATGACATTACCATTAACGGTTTAATTGTTATGATAGTACATATTTGGTTTCAAAAACATCAAGATTACATTATAACAAATTTAAATAACGGAAATAAATGGTCTTAATTTTATATTTCTATTGGAAATAAATAACAAAGTTATTTTCTAGGAAATAATAAATAAATGAGGAGGGGGCGACGAAAATTTATAACCTCACTATTCGGAATCATACCTTGAACTATCATACAAGACGAAAAACATAAACATCATTTGTCATAATAATTCATTTATTAAAACACCTTTAAAATATTTACTTATATAATTATTGACTCCCGTTTAGCGGTATATCCGTGTTTAGTTACTTACTCCATTTTAAGACAAAAGTGAATGACACAAAGTTACTTTAAATAACAAAGTAAAACAAGTTTTGTTATGTGCATGTTTGTCGAAAAACAAATAGACAATGAAAAAAATATCGCGAATTTTTATTTCAGGCCTCCCCTTATAACCCCCCCACCTGCCCGTTTGAACATATAAATGTTAATATAGCTCATAATCATGGAAGAATTAATGCTAATTGACTAATACCGAGTTTTGTTAAGTACGGTTCAAAAGTTAGCGTCCAAATAAAATTATTGACTCCCGCTTTAGTTTATATTGTATATCTCGTTTATAATTCGGTATAAGGAAACCGTGTATATAACAAATGTTACTCTATATAACAAAATAAAACAACTTTTGTTATGTTCATAATTTGCCGAAAAACCAATAGGAAACGAAATATCGCTATTTTTAATTTCTATCTTCCCTTATAACCCCCACTGTCCTGTTCGTCTCAGAGGATATTAATATAGCCTAAAGTCTAAGTTGGGTTAGTAGTAATATACATACCAAGTTGCATAAAATTCGGTTCAGCCGTTTTATGCGTGAAAAGGTAACAAACAAACAAACAGACACCAAAGAAACAAAATGCAGTTTATGGTGTCTATGACATGTGAAACGAAAAGTTATCGTGAAATTTCGCGAAAAAAATCAATGTACAGACAAGGGTTTACAATTTTATATATATATATATATATATATATATATATATATATATATATCATTTTGAACGGACCTCATTCTCGTCATCTACTAGGTTAGTCGATGGACATTTGAGAAAATTTTTCGAAAATCGCGTACTGATTACGTCCTCAACAGCTGATTTCCCTCAAGGGAAATCTGCTAAAACGAAATAGAGGGGTAAAACAGAGTAACTGACTATCAGTAACTCAACAATAATTTATTCAGCCGGAAAGTTTACTTCTAATAAATTTTATCCTAAAAATTATACGAGATATGGTTTGCATACTAAAAACTTTTTTTTTTTTTTAACCGAGGCAGCTGAATAATTTATGCCTGAAGTTAATTTAGTGGTGGTAGGCAAAACAAAGCAGTGGGGATAAAGCAGAAGGTAAATAGATGAACACATGGTTCCATTATCCAAATCAGGGGATTAGCATATTCTGAACTGCACAATGAGCTAGCCAGCTGCCAGCTTCATATCCATGGACTCTTTGATGCCCGCCGCTACCCCAAACTGATCTGTCCGTGTTTTAATAGCTCGTGTTTCGGGTTTAAATTGCAGGCCAGTTTGTTGCTTGCTATTATTTTTATTAATCATTATTAGCCCTTAGGGGAAATAAGCTTTTGAGGCTTTACGATGTTCAAATATTTCTCTAAATGTCCATCGATCGTACCTAGTAGATGACGAAAATTAGGTCCGTTATATATATATATATATATATATATATATATATATATATATATATAATTGTAACCTCTGTCTGTACATTGATTTTTTTCGCGAAATTTTACGATAACTTTTCGTTTCACATGTCATAGACACCATAACTGCCCATTTGTTTCTTTAGTGTCTGTTTTGTTTGTTTTTTTGTTTGTTACCTTTTCACGCTTAAAACGGCTGAACCAAATTTATATGAAACTTGGTATGTATATTACTACTAACCCGACTTAGACTTTAGGCTATATTAATATCCTCTGAGAGTGGGGGTTTTATAGGGTAAGCCTGAAATTAAAAATAGCGATATTTCGTTTCCTATTGGTTTTTCGGCAAATATGAACATAACAAAAGTTGTTTATTTTGTTATTTAGAGTAACTTTTGTTTTATACCCACTTTGTTCGTATACCGAATTATAAAAGAGATATACGCTAAAACTTATAGCGGAAGTGAAATATTTTATTTGGGACTAAAGACCCAACCGGAATAAAATAAAATCGGTATATGTATTAGCATTAAACGCTTTCATTATAATATGCTATACCAAAATTTCTAGGGACGGGCAGAAGTGGGGGTTTTGTATGAGAAGCCAGAAATTAAAAATAGAGATAATTTGGTTTCCTATTGGTTTTTCGACAAGCATGCACATAACAAAAGTCGTTTACTTTGTTATTTAGATTAAACTTTTTTTTTTTTTTTTAATACATTTCTTCCAAGAACAATGGGTGGAGGAAAGTAATTTGCGTACGGAAATATTGATATTCTCAACAATTCGTTTCCTATTTTGAAACTATCAGGTACCTCATCTGGAAAAATTAATTCCAAATCAATGTTAATATTTTGTCCCTTAATAGCTGAAATTTATGCATAATGCATAGTAGACGGGAAATATGACAATTAGGAGGACAGTGAAGACTTACATTAAAAATTAATTTTATTATTAACAAATGCCAACAACGGGTATTAACCCTAAACACTGGAAGGGTTGTAAATGTCAAAATATTGTGCCAAAGTAAAGCCTTCCCAAAAAAATACCATTACCATTCTGCCTCAAATCAATTCCTCCGGGCGAAGCCGGGTATCTGAGCTAGTATATATATGTATATATATAATATATATATATATATATATATATATATATAATATATATATATATATATATCTATATATATATATATATATATATATATATATATATATATATATATATATAGGCCCGTTACCGATCTAGCGGACGCAATTTTTGTCTTATCGTTATCACACTCGTCATATAAAGCATTTTAGGTAAAAAGAAAGATCTAGTTCGTTAACAGCTGAAATCAGAGGTGAGGAAGGGAGGGGGTTGAAAATTTGAAATATCTCCGTTATTATTTGTCGGATCGAGAAATTGAATAGAATCAATCTTCTTGCAAATGTAATAATCTATAAATGTCACTATATACATTGTTTCTCTTTATTAAATAATAACCGAGATATTTCCATATTTTAGTTTTCGGCATTTTGTAAACTTCCACTTCTACTCATGCACATAGTAACAACAAGCTGTTATATTATGAATCACTTTATTTTAAGCTTAACTATTAAATATTGTACTCATTGTACATTCACGTTTTGATATAAATGCAAATACGTGGAAAATCTGCTTAGTTGATTGAGCCCCTGCGAGGCAGACTTTTGTCTAGTGACGTGTTCTAGAGATACCAGGGTTTAATGAATAAAATAAAGAAGGACAATTTTTTATTACTGAATGACGAAAGTCAAGAGATAAAATATTTGTTACTAAAAATAGAATCAGATTTCTTGAAATTATGTGGTATGTTCGACAAGTGGTTTTAGGGGCACAACCTTAGGCCAACGGTTCTATGGCTTTAGGTCAATCAGCTTTACGTTTCACGAGAAAAGTATCGTTTTCAGTAAGACGAATTCTGTTCATTTTCCATCAAGTACAAAACTAACAGCTTCGGAAAACATCACTCGAGTGCATTTTGTGGTTCCTCAAACACTAGAATTTGTTCAGCCAACTGTATAAACTCCTATTTTTATGCGAGTATATTAATTTATAACTTCTGGCTAATATGTGGTCGCTACTAATCCCTTCGTGACCGGAAGAATGATAAGTACCCTAAATTGTGCTGGTCGTGCGGTATAGAAGTAGTAAAAGTAAATGCTATGGTTTAAAGTACTCTTCATTTCTTGAGACGTTTTGCTCTTTATAAAAACTACTGACACTTAAATCCATTGCCAACAGCCAAGATTTGCGGTCAGGAATTAGTTTTTCTATATTAGAGTGACCTATATTTTATGAAAGGAAATGCTTGGCTTGGTTTTTCAATGCTACAGCGGCACCCTTCATGTTTCGATTTTTCAATATGTCTCTTCTGGATTATTAGGGGCCTAAGGTAAATAACAAGAAGTATTTTAGTCAATCACACTATGACAGCCAGTCCGGATACTATAGAATTTTATGTGAATTATGGACCTATCTCCAACACTGTCTGTATTGTATATGGTAACAATTAGAGGGGTCTAACAAAGTGGATAAAAGGTTAAAACATAATTTCATTTAATGATCCCTTAATCTTTTCCTCAAATGAAATTGGATTACAATATTAGTATGAAATTAATTACATTTCCTTTTAATAAATGTAATTGGTTTTTCTCTGACATGAATTCAACTTAATGTCGTTTCATATTTTACGAGATATTATTTTTATTTATTTGCAGAAGTGTTATACCTGAAAATAAGTTATTAGAATAACTATTATTAGTAAAGTGATAGTATGCTATTATTAAATATTTTATTTTCTCAATTGTGCCGTGTCATGTTTTTGTGAAGATTAGTGCAGTGCCGTGTTTTCGTGATCTTCAGTGGCTCGCGTGATCGTGATTTATTGTACTGTGCAATAAGAAGTAAAGTTATCATTGCATACTGTGAGAAGTAGTTAAAAATAATTTAAAGCGTTTAGTGCATTGTCAAATAAATTGTGTAGCGATAAAAACTCTAAAGCTTGTGTGTTTAATTCTGCAATCCAAAAGGAACTCTCACAACCAATGTTTATTACTGTTTTTGTAATAAACGTAATAATAAAAGTATATAACTTTTATGTATATATATATATATATATATATATATATATATATATATATATATATATATATATATATATATATATATATATATGAACATATAGACAAACTTTTACATACACACAAGTATACATTAACGCATATAATTTGAAATCTAGAATTACACCCTAGGCATAATTTATTTATTTATTTAATACATGGATTAAATATAAATGAATGACTTTCTGTCAGTAAATGGTGAAGTGTCATTAGCCACCACTCATCTGATAATGTCATTCAATAATATGGAAAGTAATAATAATCGGAAGGCAAATCTAGCCTGGAGTACTGAATGGGCTTGCCGAGAGGCATCAAAGGGCTCTTTAACCTGGACAGGATATGTTAGTGGTTCGTTTGAATCGAGCTGACTCGCACACACATGTGTGTTGAACTGACAAACGAGACTGAAGGGAGGATGTGCGCTTTGTGTGCTCTCCGGAAGAACACAAATGCCCTCAGTGCCAATATATCTGCTAGACCGTCCTCTAACCAATTCACTATAATGTAACGCACTCTCTTGTCAAGCTGGTAAATTGAACGTTTGAGTCACTCCGTGCCGAATGAACGCTCCAAATTGGGTTTATATATTGCACTTGGCGAGCGAGTTAAGTAAGCCTAAGTTGAGTAGTTGAGCTGTGCAAGTCCGAAGAGAAAATAAAATTCGTCACGGCAAGGCAGCGTAAACTAAGCAGATACGCAAAGTTTTACAATAATAATAAATGAAAACGAAGATTCATCTTGATTTTAAACTCGAAAATTCATCTAGATTTTAATCTCGAAAAATTCATCTGGATTTAAAACTCGAAAATTCATCTAGATTTTAAACCCGAAAATCCATCTAGATTTTGAACCCGAGAATTCATCTAGATTTTAAACTCGAAAAAATCATCTGGATTTAAAACTCGAAAATCCATCTAGATTTTAAACCCAAAAATTCATCTAGATTATAAACTTGAAAACTTATCTAGATTTTAAACCCGAAAATTCTATCTAGATTTTAAACTCAAAAATTCATCTAAATTTTAAACTCGAAAATTCATCTAGATTTTAAACTCAAAAATTCATGTGGATTTAAAACTCGAAAATTCATCTAGATTTTAAACCCGAAAATTCATATAGATTTTAAACCCAAAAATCCATCTAGATTTTAAACCCAAAAATTCATCTAGATTACAAACTTGAAAACTTATCTAGATTATAAACCCAAAAATTCATATAGATTTTAAACCCAAAAATTCATCTAGATTTTAAACCGGAAAATTCATCTAGATTTTAAACTCGAAAATTCATCTAGATTTTAAACTCAAAAATTCATGTGGATTTAAAACTCGAAAATTCATCTAGATTTTAAACCCGAAAATTCGTCTAGATTTTAAACCCGAAAATTCATCTAGATCTTATACTCGAAAATTCATCTAAATTTTAAACTGGAAAATTCATCTAGATATTAAACTCGAAAATTCATCTAAATTTTAAACTCGAAAATTCATCTAGATTTTAAACTCAGAAATTCATCAAGATTTTAAACTCGAAAATTCATCTAGATTTTAAACTCGAAAATTCACATAGACCTTCCATACACTTTGACTGAATCACAACATCACTGTAGCCAAAATATAGACTTCATTACACTACTTGAAACATAACATTTTCAAAAGTACAATGTAGGACAATACTGAGAATATTTAGTGAAATAAGCATAATTGCTTAAATATGGTAAACTGATACGTCGCTCAATCGCCCCAGCCGCAAAATGCGATTGCTATAATAATAAATAAACTCGAAAATTCGACTTCAGACTGATTTTAGAATGTATTCTCACATTACTGATGGCTTGACATAGGCGAAGATCAACCTTGTGTCAGCGCCTAAAGAATTGATGACAAAGATCAAAACTCAATGGCATACCAAATTATTTCATAAATATTTAAAGCAACACCGATCGATATTCAAATAATGGCGCATGCCCTTATTGTTTTATTCCGTAAGCAAAGCCCCCCCAAAGTTCCGTTTGACGTAAATCAATAGCATTGGAAGAGTCAAGATGAATTTTTCATGGCGTTTTTCAGGAAGCCTCATTTGGGGCCATCGGTCCTTAATTCCCTTTTTACCAATTAAACTCTTTTATGTGGAGCAGGCCCCGGCGCGGAAAGTGACCTAAATAGGAAGTTTGTTGATGCGGAAAGGGGCGCATTGTGTATTTATTGGATTCGGTGTAAACGTTGGCCAGTCAAACCTTTTGAAATATTTAAGCGCCTTGTAAGCTCTCGAAAAGAGAGATGGAGAAAAAAGGGCCTGGCTTAAGTCTTAGTCGTTCCTGATTCCTGAGGAAAGGAACTTTGATTAATTATTTTGACTTTGAACAATAATTAAACATCCGGCTAATTTTGGATTCTCATCAAAGGGCATTAGTTTGTTTTTTTGATCAAGAGCCGGTTTGTTATTATTTATTAATCTGACTTGTACATCCAAAGAAAATGGTTGAAGACAAAACTTTCTCCAAAGTGTATCTACATACAAAGCCGCTTCATTCAAAATAATGACTTATGCTAGTAACAACCCTACTACTACAAGTACCAAAAATAATAAATAAAAATTTTGTTCAAAATTGAATCACTCTTGAAGTAAATAACACTTAATTTTATTCAGAACATGTTTTTCGGTTTATTTGTATTTTAGCAGATTTCCCTTAAGGGAAATCAGCTCTTGAGGTCGTACTCATGACGCGATTTTCGAAAATTTTCTTTAAATGTCCGTCGATCCTACCCAGGAGATGACGAAAATGAGGTCCGTTCAAATATATATATATATATATATATATATATATATATATATATATATATATATATATATATATATATATATATGTCTGTTAACGCTGTAGCGGTCGCAATTTTTGTTTGATCGTTACGAAACTTGATATTTAACCGTTCTGTTCATCCGCCTCCCCCCTTCTTTAGTTCTTGGACTACTAAAATTTCAGTTATTAAAATATAAATTATTCTTACAATTCAGAAGCCGTTTCAGTTGGGAATTTATTTCAATTAACTGAAAGATTTCTCATTATCTAATCACGGTTGTATTGTGTTACCAGTGTACAGATTTCTCTATTGTAAAACTGAAATCTGCTTAGTTTACGCAGCCCCTGCGTGACAGACTTTTTTTAAACCTCGCAACAAGGGCGAACAAAATATCACAAACATAAGATAAAAATAGAAATCCTCCCACTGGTCCGATTTCAGCCGTTAAAGAACTTGATCTTTTTTTTTACATAAAACGACTAAATATCGAGTTTGGTGACGATTAAACAAAAATTTCGACCGCGTTAACAGACAAATATATATATATATATATATATATATATATATATATATACACACACACACACACACAAAGAGTTTTCAACGGACCTCATTTTCGTCATCTACTAGGTAGGATCGATGGATATTTGAAGAAAAAATTCGAAAATTCCGTCATGAGTACAACCTCAATATCTGATTTCCCTTAAGGGAAATCTGCTAAAACAAGCATATATCTAACACATATAACGCGTCACATTGAAAAATACCCACACTAAAAATTTTAAAATATGCAAATAAATATTGTTAAACTGCACAATTGATTTTTAAAATGTCAGAATAGTGGCAATATGTGAACCACCCTCAGTCAGTAGTTCCTTCAAGTCATGTGGTATGTCTAAGCTGTAACATTGTGTTGATAAAAAGTTATAGAACAAATAAAATATGAACAGTTTTTAATTTCTTATCTCGAAAAATGCAAAGAACCTCACATTGAATTTTAAAGAAAACTAAACTTTGATAGCTATTTCGGAATTAATTTAAGAGAAGTTGGGGAACCAAATATGTATTCCGCATCGAACATTACAGTTGTTGAATACAAATTCATATTAATTATTCTTTTTTTGGAAATTTATTTAATGACGGAATTCATTCAATAAATCCTTAGTCCCACCCTGGCTAGAAAATTGTGGTAACCTGTAGATAACTCGTCCCGATTAGCCGTAGTTGCAAAAAGTGGACGTTAATAATTAGTTTTTAGCTATGTGAGTTAAGGGGTTGTCTTAATATCATATGATAAAACTAGAGTGGCGAGTTCGATTCCCGCCTGGTCAATAGGAATTCTTTAAATAAAATCCTTAGTCACACCCTGGCTAGAAAAGGATGGCCTGTAGATAACCCACCCCGATTAGCCATAGTTGCAAAAATGTGGACGGTAATAACTAATTAAATTTTTAATTTATCTGGAAAAGTGTTAAGGACCTGAAAATAAATTAAAAAAATTATATAAACTTTGATGGCTATTTCGCAATTACATAAAGAGAAGTTGGGCGGAGGGATATGTACTTCGTATCGAACAACACGGTAGTTGAATACAAATACAGTTTTATTATTCTTTTTAACCTGAACAAGTTACAATCCATAAAAATGAAATGATGGGAAAGTAAAATACTTGAGACGAAGAATGCTACTTGTATTGAGTGCCAATTTTCTTTTTATTATGTCTTCAAAAAGTGAGTGTTTGTGACAGTTCTATGGAGGCCGTCCTTTTTTGTCTGTTCTCTGCAGGTTCGCTGCCACCTGTGAAATCCTCAGCCGAGCCCACTGATCTCTGGATCTGCTAGTATATATAAAGTCTATAGAAGAGAAAAAAAAAGTTATTACATTTGGAGATTGAAACAGGGTCGATATAAGTGGGGGAAGGGTAGCGGAAAATGGCGGGAGAAGTGGTAGACATGTGATAAGGGACTTTATCAGAGAGAGATAAGGAGAGGGCTGGTCCTGAGGTTGGGGGGTGTGGGTCAATGGTGGGCCCCCCTTATGGCCACAGATAAACCAACTCCTCAACAAAAACTACCCTTTAATCCATTTCTTCTTATGAGGAAATTTATTTATTTAGGGATGATTGATGAAATTGCTTTCGTGCTTTCAGAAAGCATCTCAATCAGAACTAATAATGCCATTCGTCCGAAATAAAATTAATTAGTACTTTTAAAAAATAAATAAATAAGTGACATTTGCTTCTTTCAAGTTCCTCTCATTCCTTACAATACTATTTTTATATAAAGGAAATTCATTTCATAATATAAATTTTATATGATTAAAAGTTGTTGTTCTTAGTGAACTTAACTTCGGTTCGTGAACCTAAAGCCTTGGGTTCAATTCTCATGCCTTTATTATACGAGATATATGCAAATACGTTCGGTTGATCGCCCGTCTTTTCTTCTTGAATTATTAAGATGAGACTGGTTGAGGTAATAATTATACTGATTCATAATAAATTTCAGTCCTACATATAGTAAATAATAGGTATTAAGTAGTTTAGTAAAAAAGTATTATATTATATTCAAGTATATTGCAGTATTTTTTTTTTTTAGTCCAAAATATTTTGTCAATCTATTCCACCCAGAGTGGTTTGGTGACTTGTCTTTTTACAATTCAGCCGCTTTCTATTGTGATTGTTATTTAAATGTAAATTGTCTTAAAGATTTTACATTATCATTTGTATTTGTTCCGTTAATATTGTCGGTGGCGTTAAGTGATACAAGTATGTAGATTTATTGATTGAAAAACTTCACGTGGGAAATCTGTTTAGCTTATGCAGTCCCTTCACCACGGACATTATTGAAAATTATTTACATAGAAGCCAATAAACTATCTATTTATCTACATCCTGTATAAAAACAAAAATTACTGTGTTCTCATTAGTACGGCTAAAGAGGAAGGCATATGTTGGATTATATGCTATGATTGAAGGGGTTGACACCTTCAAGGGTGGCGGTATGACGGAAGCCCTGGGGGTTGAGGGGGTGGAGAGAGAGAGAGAGAGAGAGAGAGAGAGAGAGAGAGAGAGAGAGAGAGAGAGAGAGAGAGAGAGAGAGAGAGAGAGAGAGAGAGAGAGAGAGAGAGATAGAGATGCCGTGGGTTCCGTCAGGTGTTAATATGGAGGGGTCCCTGTCTTATTCCCATGACACCCCTATCACCTGTCATATTATCATCCTCGTTTTTTTCTCATGAATACATTTGAATCCTTATGAGTCGGGGAGGGGCACACTTCATATACTACTGTAAACATACCTTGTCACCGCGCTTCTCCATGCTTGTTTTATTAAGTACCCTCTATCATTCCGTTGCAGGGGCTTCAGCCTCCCACACACGTACTTTGAATAAGTAGAGAAATACATCATTTTTATTTATATTCATTCGGAACTGAGAGAACCAACTAAAAATACATTCAGCCCCAACACGGAACTCCAATGTGAAAAACAAATGTATAAACGTCATTCCCAGAGGATTTTTTGAGATTGAAAAATCCATCAAGCAAGGCTTCCATATCTGTGGAGAAACAACAAATTGTAAAAAATTGTCTTACATTTTAATGATAAACACTCGTGACTTACTGACAAAAATTTTGCAATGTTTTAATCTGTTTCATTCTCCAAATGCGATAACCTATTCTCTTCTATACACTTTATACTCTATGAAATCCACAGATCAGTGGGCTCGGCTGAGTATTTCACAGGTTGTGGAACCTGCAGAGAACACGTCTTTTACCTTTTGAAAACTATAAAAATGAACTCCTCTAAAGGCAAACGAAGGGCCGGAGATTGGACATATTAGAGAACATGGAGATTTACAAACTACGGAGACACCATAAAGGAACAGCTCAACACTAGCTCAGGCACGATATGCACAACTACTTAAACGAAATAACACTAAATAACGAAAATCGCCAACTGACGGACACACGCACCAACAGACGAAGCGACGACGAACATAGATCCATATTCTATCTTAATTACATAATATCAGCCGTGATTTATTACCCTTATAATCGTGCAAACGTTACATTAAAACTGTACTTTCATACAAGCAACTGTTACCAGACCTAAACATAAATAGCATAATAAAACGTAAACAACCTATTACAGATACGGACAACGACCTACTACACCAAAACAATTTACCTGGGCACAAGCTAAAACAACCCTTCGTTTGACAGACCACTTTCTTAAGGAAACATGCACGGACTAAAACGTAAACTACCTAAGATGGGGAAAAAGACGTATAGAACCTACTGTCTAGCGGACAACTAACTCAGTACAACTTTTTGTCGGGCTTGAAGATGGCCAGCTGTACACGATCATCAGCCGTTGAAGACGGTATGCTATGACAACAATAAAAAGAAAATTCGTACTCAATATAAGTAGCATTTCTCGTCTCAAATATTTTACTTTCCTACCATTTCATTTTTTTGGATTATAACTTATTCAATGAAGGTTGGAAAGAATAATAAAAACTTATTTGTATTCCACGTGACGAGCGATTTAAAACAACTCCCATAATGTTTTTCATCTTCTCTTTATTTAATTCTGAGTTAGGCATCAATCATTTGTTTAATTTAAAATTTAATTTGATGCTCTAAGCACTTTTTCAGATAATAAATTAAAGAATTGTTCATGTTTTTATTTGGTTCTAAGTTTTTTATCAACGCAATATTGCTCAATGGCCAATGAGACAATACGTAGATTCAACAAGAAATCAAGTTGTCCTCACAAGACCACGCATTGGACATCCTTACCTGAGACATTCTTACATAATGAACAAAAAGTTAACTATAAAGTACCCACTAACAGAACGCAAATTACGAACTTTCTTAAACATTCCACATGAATTGAACGAGTTACTGTCTGAGGGCAGTCCATTTATTGTCACTATTCTGACATATTTAATGACTATTGGGCAGTTTGAAAATATTTAATTACATATTTTAAAATGTGTATGTGATAAACACGCCATCACTGTTTATATACATTGTAAGGTTTATTTATGGAATGCTTGTTTTTAGGAATAGTTTTTATTGAAGTTACTAAACTTTCTTTACCTTATTTGTTAACTACTTTTTTTTTTGTTCTAAGTTGTTTTAGTGTTTCGTTTTTCGTTCCTTATATTATTTTGTTTTCCATTTTTCGGTTATTTTGTTTAATTGTTTTCACTCCAGCCTTAAGAAGAGCCAAGTCTCCATCGTTGTGGAGCTGTGTATAACAATAAATGTTAACAAATACTGTATGCATTTGACCGAGTTCAAGTAGAAAACAAAATTATTTATTGAATTATTAAATGAGGAATTCAATCAGTTATTGTTCATAACCAAATATGAATCTGCACCAAGAATAAACAAGACGCGAAATACTTTAGAAAAATTAAACTCGTATTTCATTTAAACTGTGTTAATATTTTTTATCATGTTTGGAGTGTACTGAATTGGTTTGGTAGCTTTCCTGAAAAGCCTGAAAAAAGCGTTTTTAGACTTAGATTTAATGACGGAATGGAGTAGAAGTATATTTTCTACTTCATGTTTTCGTAGGCAACAGCTCTGCCATCAGCAAAACACAGAAACAATTACTTGGCATGATCATGCCGATGAGGCGATGTAATACTCGTAGAGTAAGGTTTTAGTTTTTCTGATGATGCAGCTGTAGACTATGGAAAACATGTTTTGAAGGAAAGTGTGCACTGCCTTTGTGATGGCGACCTAAGTTTTAATTATGAATTATATTTCTCCATAAATGAAATTATAAATAATTTATATTTAGTGCAAATATATATTCTGTATATGTAATATATATATATATATATATATATATATATATATATATATAGAGTTGCGAAAATTATATATATGTATAATCGGTCAGAGAGAGAGAGAGAGAGAGAGAGAGTCACGTTATTTGGGAAGTGCGATATAGATCAAGGAAGCCGACAGAATGGCCTAGCCCTACCACAGTACCTTCCAGCCAGACGTCGAGGGGTCCAGACAATTCCCCTTTGATGTATGCCGACAACCTATATAAAGAAGGGCCAGCCGCGAGCGAGTCAGTTTTAATTCTCACCTGTCTTGATGTTCACATCAGTGCTAGAGTGCGACTTAGTGGCAGTGCGGTAAAGTGTTTTTTATAAAAAGAACAGTGTTGTGCCGTGACTGTAACAGTTTAGTGCCGTGTTTAAGACAGTGCAGTGCCGGCAAAGTAAAAGACAGTGCAGTGCCGCAAAGTAAAGGACAGCGCAGTGCCTTCTTTTTGTGAATTTCAGTGACCGTGAGTGAATTGTTGGACTGTGCAATCTGAAGAACAGTGACGCTATCAAGTGTATACTGTGAGTAGTAATTAAGAATAATTACCAAGTGTATTGTGCATTGTGAAATAAATTTGTGCAGTGATAAAAACTGTGAAACTTGCGAGTATTTAATTTTGCAATCCAAAAGAACTCTTATTAAAAACGTTTATTACTGGTTTTGGTAAAAACCGTAACAACATATATATATATATATAATATATATATATATATATATATATAAATATATATACATATCGTCTCAGTTACAAAGTTTTTGTAAAGTTAAATTAAACTTTAGGTCTTTAAGTTGTTGCAATTCAATTATGTTTCACGCATTCAATTAATTATATCCCTTCAGTACTAATACAAAGTGTTTCAGTGTCCAAATGTGTGCATTGTAATTTTCATCCCCCAACTCGCATAAAATGGTTTATAACGGACCGTGTAAAATCAATCTAACAGATTAACAAGATGAGTTTGAGGCAAGCTTGTAAAATGTATTCATGATTTCAAACAGACAAATCCTCTAATCCTAAAAGCCCCTAAATCGCTTTATTCTAAATCCGTCCTTTATTAGGGCATACACTTTCAATCCAGTACCATTTTGCTTATCAGATTTTGCCAGGACCAAGGTTTAATTTATACCTAAAAAATTGAAACTAATAGGATGCAAAATGGATGCCTCTTTAACTTTACGTTTTAATGGAAAACTGAATTACATTTGAATAATTTCTTTCAATTGGTTTTTAGAATTAGTTTACTATTCTGTTTATATAATGTCAAAGATCATTAGAGTATTAATTTAGCATAACGAATTGTGGTGTGTTTATTTGATGGCTGCTTACAATTAAACTGTACAGTTGGAAGTTGGGGCGAGAAATGGCCGATAGGAAGTTTGGGAAGATCTAGATATTTCTAGTTGATTGACTAGAAATGCTGTAGAAGGGTTCTGCAATTATTCCACCAATAGGAAACCGACCAGGGGTGGAATTATGAAAAAAAAAAATCTGAGAACTATAGTAGGATCCAATAAGTAATAGAAAAGCCTTAATGTTCCTTTAAACTATTTTTAAATTATATTAGCCAATTCTTATTCTATCCAACTAAGTCTGAATCAATTCGTCTATTATCTGCTCCATTTAACACCCTGCGAATATTAATGTGAACACTACTGCACCAAAGGGAATCTATTTCAATTAATGGCTAAATTCTGTGCATCGTACCTACTCCAAAATAATTCTGGATATTCGTTTCATTATTTTTAATTTCCCTGCAAAAAAAACAAAAAAACTTATATAGTATCGTAGTATGTAAATTTAATACACTTCGTTTATGATTACTTGTTAGTCAATGCTGTTCGATTCCCGCCTGGGCAGTAGGAATTTATTTAGTAGCAAACTCATTAAATGAAATCCTTAGTTCAACCCTGGCCAGAAAAGTGTTAATGAATACACTTCATGAGTTCTTTACTCTTACGGGGCATTTGGCTAATCGCAGCTTTTTTGCACTCTGTGAAGCAAGTCTGCCTAAAAAATCTGAGACTAAATGAGAGAACTTTAGGCATACTACTGATGTTTAAAGTGAGATACTTTATTGGTATCTATGCTTATATTGTTACTGTTTATTTTCATTGAAAATAGTGATGGTTTACTTTCTTTGAATTCAGTTATCTGCCAGGGAGTGTAGATGCAAATATCATACGTCCTCTTAAAATAGCTCACGTAATTTAAAATAAATACTGAAAATACTTTGTTGCCATAAACATATCAGAATATAACATATTAATTTTATTGAAAACTACGATTTTATTGTACAATAATTTTTAATGAATCAGAGTAATTTTTAACTCAATCAATCAAATTTTAGTAGTCCAAGAATTTAAGACGAGAAGGGGGGGGGGTCACCAGAATATATTTGCAAGTATCTCGTAAACAAAGGTCTCTGGAAAACAACATTTCGTGTTTAAGCTTCGAATAATGTGGTTTATTATATAACATAGTATTGTTTGTATAACACGAGTGGAAGTGGGGATTTACTAAAC